>JAQIYI010001670.1:0-11261 GCA_034700265.1 Polyzonium germanicum
CTTGCTCACTCGTGTTAACCTATGGGTGAGCACCGCTCGAGTCACTCTGGAGAATCGCGTTATACCCGCTAGTGATAGCAGCCCTAGACTCCATGCATGGAAAATGTGCAAAAGTTATTTTATTAAAGAATTCAAATTGCTTTCGTCATCAGTTTACATTCTGTAAACTGATGACGAAAGATGGCATGATGTGGCGCCATCATGCCGCCACTAATGGACACTTTGTGGCCAGCTGTGAGTCCTTAGCCAGACAGTGGCTTCCAAGTAAATAAACAAAAGGACTGAAAGCTGAATTTGTTGTTCTACAAATCGGTGTCGCTTCCCCCCTTTAATTTGATTCGCATTCAGGCCTACACCAACGATTTCTGGTTAGTGAATTGATACTGGTAACTTCGTTAAGCCGCTTCTAATCGTTAAAAGGAATTTAGGCCTATTTGAGATTAGATTTGAGTTCATCGAATATATCGATCAAACAACTTCATTTACATGATCTGATTCTTTTCTTTCTTCAAAGTAGGCCTAACTTGTAGGCCTGCAACTTCCAAGTGTAAAAAAATAAAACAAAAGTCTTAATGGGCTATTATTATTTCTGCTGAACCTAAGTTCGATGAAATAAAGAAATAAAAAAGATGGACTCAAAAGCTGCACTTAAGTAGGTCTGACTATCTTAATTGTCTTATTAGGCGCAGCGGAGTTTAGGACTTTTGACAGAAGAAAAACTGCAGTTATTTATCAGTAGGCCTATGTCAACGCGTTCGCACAATCACTGTGAATGCGTGAATTGTGTTCGACACGACGGAGAGGAATTTGAGAGATCGCTGATCTAATTGGCCAATCATCATCATCACAATCAACAAGAACCTGTTCAAACTCAATTGCTAACACCCTGACCATTGTATGCTCGCATAAAAACCCGCCATTTGCATAGGCATGAGCGTGTAGCCTACTATTGTATACACCATGTAAACCGAAAATGAGCGTCGTCTGCTATCCGCCATTAAAAGACGACTTTGCCATTGAAACAACATGAAAGGACGACCGGGTGGCAATTTAACATTGAGCGCCGCAGCGCACCTAGTGGCATTAATGTGAAGCCAAAAAATATTACATGGTGTATACGGTGCAGTCATTCTATCAAGTTGCAAACTTCAAATTGATTTTTTCTGCTGGCGATTTTATAAGCTGGCAGGTTAATTTTAATTAGCTCTGGGTTTAAATAGACCTTAATTAAACTTTCGCGGACATTAGTGGCATCACTACAGTATAAAGATATTCAGTAGTTGCATTTCGTTTACCGGAAATGGCGGTAGGCTATTTTAGTTCAGATAAATGCTTAAACAATGTAGGCCTACATTTAGATTGCGAAAAAAAAAGCGAAAAAAATCTTTTCTTTACTAATAAAGTGATCGACGAAAGCTAAATCTATAAAAAGAATGTTGGCAAAAAAAATGCAAACTTCGTTTTGCGCCCCTTTAAATTCTTAACATATGTGTTCTCTAAAATTGGAAACTAATCGACTAATCGCGTTCAAAATAACTTCTTCTTCATAGCTGGCGTCTCCCCGCCATCCGCGGCTTCGCATTTTCGCCGCTAGGAGCGCTGCGGTGCTCAATGTTAAATCGCAACCGAAGTTTACCTTTGATGCCGGCTGAGCGCAGTGACAAAGTTTAATTTTGATGGCGGATGGCAGTCTACGCTCATTTCCGGTTTACATTGTGTATACCCACTCTACCGCGTTCAAAATAAAACGACTCTTTGGCGATATTTTTTGCAACGCTCGCTAGATGGCGCAACCGAGCTACAGGTACTGTTCACTGACTGTTCCGGGCCACTTTTAGCTTAGGCCTACCTCACTAAGGTACCCGTGACTTATTGTTGCTGTTTTTTTTCTGCTTCTTTGGCCCGTGGCAGTCCCCTGTCTGTTTGTCTCAGTAGGCTTATCTATCTGTCTGTTTGTCTGATCCACAGATTAATGCTTTAATATGCGAAAACATGAAACTTGCTAATAGACTGCATTCCATAAAAGCTTGGAATTTTTTTTTAGGGCTAAAGGCGAATCAGCCAGTATCTGTTTAGTTGTACATGTTCAGAAAATTGATTTGTTTTTCGCAAATTGAGTCCCGCGCGCATAGGCCTAGACTTACGCCACTAGGACTTCTCCAGGCCTATATTTGACTCTTGATAACTAGACACTGTTGCAGCAAACAACTGCATCGTCAGCGGCACATCTCAGCAGCATCGCCGCAGCAGTGTGACATGTTTATAGTCCTGCTGAGCCATTAATGATGCATTCCTCGGTAACATGACACGAAGCCTCTGTTGGCCTCGCCAACGTTTGTCTGTTTGGTTGTGTGTTTGTGACTGAAGCTGGTTTCACATGGACGAACCGAATTTGTAGACGAATTTGCAACGAACACTAGTGAATTGCAGCGTCGAATTCAGACTTTTCGAGTCAAGCGGGATAGGCCTGCCAGCCTACATGTAGAAAACAAGATTAAAATGTGATTATTTTATTTTATGTTACGTTTGGCCGAGCGAGAGTTTTTTTTGTAGATTTCGACAGTTTTACGGAGTTTTTTTAAAGGGGCTCTTTAAAATGCTTTTTTGTTATTTTTACTGTTTTTTTTTCTGACGATATTGAAGCTAAGAGCTATTATATACGATATTTCAGAGCATTTCAGCGAAATCTAAGATATGCACAAAAAATGCGCCACTTGTTTTTGCTTCAGGTTCTAGTTTTAGCTTTTGCTGTGAATGATCCGTTATGTGCAAATTCCCCTCATAAAGTCTAATTAATTGCAGTCCAAAATTAAATACTTTTATTATGCAAACCAAAATCAGTTTCGGAACATATTTTTGTAAAAAAATAAAATAAATGCTAACAATTTTCTTGCCAGAGCTTTGCCTTTAAAATATTTTTAACGTGGCCCGATGTTTTCAGCTTCCCAGAAATTAGTTAAGATGCCCATATGGAGCCCATATTTAAGCATATGATATGTCCATATTTAAGCATATTATATGCTTAAATATTAAGAAAATTATTTGTCAAGTATTTTTTATAATCCTTCTCTAACTATAATATATTAATTATTAAATGCTGATATGCTTTAATTAAGTATGCCTAATATCTTTTCTCTGTTAAAACCAACATATGCATTAAAACTAAGATTCAGAAATTTGGGCATAATATGATGAAGTAAATGATTAATTTATAGGCCTAAATAAGTCGAAAGTGACCACAATTGTAGTTTAACTGGATACGCCTGCCGTAATTATTTTGTGTCTGGCGTATAAACTTAATTATAAATAATTGAATAATAAAAAAAATTAATAATTGAATAATATAAAAAATTAATAATTGAATAATAATAATAATAATTAAATTTTAAGTTAATTAATATTTAAACAAACTGAATAAAAGTTAATTAACAACAAAGTAATTTATTAAAAGTTCTTTACGCCTCGTACGTTAGTTAATAATTAAATAAAATGAATAAGAGCTAATTAACAATTAAGTAATCAGATAAAAGTTAATCAATAATTGAACAAACTGAATAATTGGTGCTTAGCCTGAATAAATCAAGGCCCTCGAGTAAGTACCGATATCTAACCTGCGGATGGTTATTATTAGGTTCCGAATAGCAACGTTAGCTGTAGTTAAATATAGAGGCCTACCGTATTTTATTAACTTGGCTCGGATGGATAATTTGGAATTATTTTGTGTTGAGCCCTCAAAGCAGTGCGTTAAAAGATAACAAGTTCCTCTTAATATGCAAACTCTATTCAGGACGCATTTGACAGGAGTTTCTTTTACTTGGGCCATATATGTACCGATACACGTATTGTTTAAAAACACTATTTTCTTTTCGGAAAATAATTTTAATTTAAATTTTAGAAAAGTTAAACTAAATAAAACAAAAATAAGTGACGCAAACTTGCCGACAAAAAGCAGAAATATCACTGCCGACTTCATGGTGAGGAAATATTTGCGAAGACGCGACTAGAACGTCCTCATTCGCGAGTCCTCGCTCGACGTCTTCTGGAAGTCGATCGTTTTTATGTCTTGTCGGGTTTTCAGGAACTGCCTTTCGTTGCGACGTTCCAAAAAAAAATATTTTGGTGCCACGACGTCCAAGCCAACGGGGCTTTTATATACCGATTACCCGGCCGACAGTGTCTCGAAAAGATCGAGCGATAACGATCAGTACCGCCACTAGGCACCCCGGTCCACCACTAGCACGTACGACCAAATTCGATATCCGTTGGCCAACTTGGATTTCGAGTCCAATCCAAAATTCAAATCGCAAAATTTTAATTTTAAAAATAACAAAATATGTTATCCGATAATTCTTCGAGAGACCTCTTGACACTTGTCGTGTAGAGTGCAGGCTAAGAAGTCTAGATGCGGGGGACGATTTAATTCAAGGACCTCGATCAGGCAAATTCGGTGGTCAACAACAGTTTCCATCCAATGGCAGTCGAGAATGTCTCAATCCTGATGGACATTTTGCCTAAATTGAAGTGAAAGTTTTCATAAATGAAGAAAATGTGAAATTAATGTGCGACGACAGCCGATCAGTTCACAGTTCGCACGCTCCATTTGAAATGCAGCGTTACCGTTTTGCGGTACCTGAGAAAGAAATGGAGAAAAATGCAAAGAAAATAAAAATGAGATTGCGGATGTAGCTCTCATGCGCAATCGCATTTTTATTTTTATTTGCATTTATCTCCATTTATTTGAACATAAATTTGAACATTAATTGGCACACTTAATTAAAGGGGGAGTGAAATTTGATTTTCGCTCTGTCAAGATTATAGATTATAGTATAGAATATATTATAAATATCCTGTTTTTGGGTTGCATATTTTTACATTTTTATTTTTCACCTTAACTGCATATTTTTTACATTTTGTCTGAGCTACTTACGAGCGTACTTCTGGATGAATACTATAGCCATATCTGAGCGAAGATTGTTTTATTTTATTTTTATTTTTGATTTTGTGCGCAAGACATAGCAAGTGTAATGCAAACGTCTAAACACTTCAAACTATCGTCGCTATAATTAAACATTAAATAAAATATTAATTCTTCGCAACTAGAGACAGGCCTATAAGGTTTTGACAGCTAATGTCAAAAATATCCAATTGCACTAACACTATTTAACTTTGAACAGGAAGTAGAATCATATTTGAGCTGAGCCTGTTGCGTACATATATTGGATTCTGATGGTTAGTCAGAGTCTATAGATCCTGGCCTTAAAGTCTAAACTAGATCTATCGGCTCAGATTTAGAAAAGAAATCTTGTTAATTCGATCGTGTGCGCAAACTAGAAAAATAACAATTTTAATCTACAATATCCTCTTACGACGTTATACTTTATGCAATTAACCAATTTTTCCACACGATTCTCCGACGATCAAAAGGTCACTCATGTGTAAGCGCGAGTGACAGGTTAGTTCTAAATCTCAAAATCAATCGAACAATTGAACGTGACAGAAAGCTAAACTAACTAAACTTAACTACGGTACTAGTAGTTTTTGTTTTTCTAATTTAATTCGGTTGTGCGACTCATGAGTTCGCGTGTTCACACTATAGCGAAAGTAGGATGATTGCCCGTACTTTTTCACGTAAACTGTGTGCTATTTCTATCTTTTTATGGGTAGATATATAAAAAAATTTAAATATTTTTGACAGATATATTTTAAAAGAAATCAATTTTAAAAAATCATTAATTAATTATTTCTATTTCCAAAAATTCATTTAAAATTCATCTAAGTGTTTGTCTATTTAATGATATAAACTTTAAATAAAATTATTAAGCCTAGTGTAATTTTTTAATATTAGACATTGAGCTAATTTTAAAAAGAAATAATTAATTATTAATTCTTGTCTTATTTTTGTTTTATTTTATTTTCGGTTGTAAGAGGCACGAAAAGAAAAACAACGGCCAGTTGAAGGACCTTTTTCTCCTGGTGCATAATATGTTGCAGTATCAGCCTACCTATTAAGAAAGTTAAGAGATTGAGATGTAAGTGACCTACTTATGTAAGTATTCATTACATTGTATATATGCGTTTTTCACGTAGGCTATGATACAAGCACACCTTATTTCACTCCAAATTCTCGACACGATCTTGTTGGATCATCATCATATAGGCCTACTTACCTACTATGCCCACCTACTGCGAGCCATCTTTGTAGTGACCCAGAAATTTCTGAATTCCATTAGAGACTATGTTTAATGAGTTTTTTTAGAAATTTAATTAGGCCCAGTTATACTCTTACAGTCCGTACTTGAAAACTTTTATTTGCAAACTTTGAAAAAAACATTTATTCGAAAGTATCTTTAAATAATTAATATTTATTAGTACCGTACATGTACACTTGTATTTATTATTTTTTTTTTTATTATTAGTCATCTTAATTCAGATTAATTGTATTTCTTTTTTTCGGTAATTACCAATTCATGTTGTAGCCCATCTTCCGATTACGATGCAGTTAAATATTTAACTGCATTATGGTGTCCCAAAATGGGAATCAGTTTACATGTTTGTAACTTATGTATAGGCCTGCCGTACATAAAATAATTTGAGATTATCAACCTGAGACAGCAGAGCCACGTTACTAAAATAGTCAACTGCAGTTAACTTTTCTAGTCAGAACATATTACAAGTTGTTAACATTTAATATTCAATCAAAATTTAAAAAAAAATTTGTATGCCTATTGTCTTGCCTCAATTTAAGGTTAATGTCATAATAAGAGTATATAGTACAGGGTGTACAAAAAAGGGTACACCTGATTTTGAAAAATGTTTTTTTGAATTAGAAATAATGCTCGTTCTAGAGACTCTCAACTTGCAGCATTTTCTTAGAAATAGACTCAAAAAATTTGTTTTGACATTTTGTTTATAGCATAAATATCGAGTTTAGGCCTAAACGCACAGATGTAACATGTGTAAAGCACTGGGAGATTAAAAAGAAAAACAAAAATACAAATCAATTAGTGTGCAGCAATCCGACAAAACGAAGTCTAGCATGGGGGATAATCAGGGGAGAACATTGGACTGCGAGCTCTGGCCATCCGGTCCATCATCGTCGAGAATTACATGGGCAAACAATCTAGGCCTAACTCCAGTCCAAAGTCCACCGTCTTGCTCAAAAGATCCTAAGTGTGGGTGGCTCTAAGTTGAAGTACGGTATCAGAAATTATTGAGGCCTAACTATCTAGGCATGCAATAAGTATTTAATAATATTAATAATGTCCGAGAGTATCAAATCGCACGCAAAATTACCACAGGTACCTTGTGAATGCACTTTAAAGCAGTTTTAAGGTATGCAAATCGTATTTACTGAACAAGGTAAAACTTTTTTTGAACACCCTGTATAATTTGGACATAGGTAAACGAATGAAACAATGAACTCAATAATGTTTAGTCCTTGCTTTGTGCTCGTAAAATGCTTATATTTGTTTTGAATAGATACATTCATAGCCTATGATTGTAGTTATTAAAAAATGTGATTCATAGGCCTAAAATAAACTAATATCCTAAAACCAATAAAAATTTAAATTAGAAATATAAATAATTAACTTTAATAAATCCGGATGATAAAAATTCAGATTATAAATGAAAAATGAATTTTTAACTACTTGTTCTGACGAGGAAATTCAACTATAATTTTTTATTGATCTTTTAAAATCTGGTGCGGGTCATAGGCTGCGCGATTCGTAAATTTGGTTTTTTTTATTATAAATTATAGGGAGGTCAGTCACATGTTGACGCACAGTACACTAACTACATACAGCAGGAATAAAAAGAGACGAATTTTATTTCTTTAAAAACTTATTAACACCGTAGAATTTTTTGTTTTTCTGTTTTCCATCATTTTGATCTTAAACGTAAATTAATTAATTACAAATTCAATTCTTAAAGTACTATTGGGACTAGTAGTCGTGCGTGCGCCTTTTCTACAGCCACATACGTGCAAATACGTGCACAATATACGCTCGAACAAACGTACAACTATCACTAAAGTACTCGTACTTAAGCCTTAATATGACAACAACAATAATTAGAACAATCACAGTACATGTGTAGAACAATAAGGCAAGTTAGAACTTATTATTGTTCTAATACGGTAATTGTGAATTTTTATTTTGGCCAAAACCGCGCAGTAGATCCATCGCTCTGTTTTAATTTAAGGCTTTTAGATTACGGTATGCTTGTTACAACGTTCAAACTATAGGTGATTTTAACTAGTTAGTCCTAGTTGGAAATCGCCTTACTTGACACTCAAAATTAATCTGTTTTAAAAATTATATCTCGATCACATAACGGTGATTAATATTTCTTGTCGTTTGTCTACCTTTCGTTGCTATAATCCAAGGAGCAGCAGACCACCAGAACGACGATCCAGGAAGTCTAAAGAAGTCCGTTGGAACACACGAAATGACGAAAAACAGAACACAAATTAAAATCCTGACAACATAAACGAGGCGTCAGACGACAAATCCTCGGTTGCACTGAGAGTTCTCCATCGGAATGACGACTTCGCCGCGCGGCGTCTGACGAATAACTGGAGCACTACTGCTATGATGATGACGATGGGACGACGAAGCAACGTCCGGCAGATCCTGGAGTCCCTGAAGTTCGTCTTTGGCCGCCTCCGCTTTCTGCGGTGCCAGACACGTCTCGACGAAGTGGACGATGCGACGCGTGTACTCGTCTCGATGGAGCAGCAGGTGCTTGACGTGCGGCGAGTCGTCCCAGCACACCTCGTAGACGGGCACGCCGCACTTGCGGCGCTCGTCGATGAAGCTCTTGATGCTCTTGTGGTCGCAGATGATGTCCGCCTTGGAGTAGAGGAACAGCTGCGGACATCGCAGCGGGTCCTTGGTGAGACACTCCCACATGGCGAGCGGCGCGCTGCGGTTGCGCACGTCCGACCAGACGAAGCCCATCAGGTACTCGACGATGAAGGCGACGACGACGACCAGGCTGAGGAAGGCACCGCGCATCCAACGGTATACCGTGTTGCCTCTTGTCGTGTCTCGGATGGCTCGAAAGAAGTTGATCGCCGAGTTGATGGCCGGGCCCGAGTCGAACACGACGCCGCGCACGTGAAGTCTGGTCTTGGGCGGACGCACGTCGCCGCCTCCGCCAGCGTCAGCTTCTTCCGAGGCGCACTCGCCGTTCAACAGTTCGCAGATGTGACGGTACACGTAGCAGCCGCCGTTGCTGAACATGTGAATGACTATCGGATGGTCCTCCAGGTTGAAGTCGACCACCAGTTCGACGAGCTTGGATGCGATAGCGCGCATGTTGTCCGGCTGATAGAGGAACAAATCCGGTCGTGGAATAAATCGCATCGTGATGCACCTGGTTTGAAAATAATACTTTTTTATTTACTGTATTTTATCGAAAAGATCTTATAGCTAATTTAGGATGGTATCCAGATTACGGCCCTTCTAGCCTTCTAAATTTCTGTTTTGGCGATTGACAGCCAGCTGACTAAAAGTTGCTCCATTGAGTAGTCGGAAGTGGCCAAAAGTGACTATAGTGGTTAAAATCTACTTTTAGCCAGTTTGTGCCACATCATAAAACGTTGATAATTGCGCAACGTGCTTGGCTTAAGACAGGATTGAGTTAGACTTGAATAAGGTATATTACGTATAATGTCGATATTTTATAATAATTACCCCATGTCCTCGTAAAGTTTGCTGTATTTGGACAGGTGCCGGTCTTCGCAGGCGTACCATCCCAACAGGACGACGACCGGCTCCAACGTCGTCGGTGACGACGTTGACGCTGTCGTCGACGATGGCGTCGACTCCAGGTCATCGACGGAATCGTCGGTGTCCGAATTGCGATGATCCTCATAGTCGTCATCGACGTCCTCTTCTCGTCGTTGAGGTCGTCTGAGTGGACGGACGTGTCTGCCGTTGTCCGCGATGCCGCTGTCGTCCGACGGACTCGGCGACGGACCTTTCGTCGTCGGTGCCGGGAAGGTGATGTGATATTCCAGATCTTCGCGGCCGGTGGTCATCGTTCGCGTCGACGTCGACCGTGAGCCGGATCCGGACGACGAATAGGAGGAAGACGTCGTTCTCAAGGAATGTCCGATTGAAGAGGCTGCTATCCTTGGAATCTGATGAGAATTATATTCAGTGATCACTGTTTTGTTGTTGGACGACGTTATCTCCATGACGACTCGGTTAGTTTTAAATCAATTCAATTTGTTTAACAGACAAAAATCGATTTATATGTTTTTGTGCATGGGTTTTCCTATATTTAATAAGGATTTCTTTCGACATTTCTATCAGACTTCCAGCTTTCAACTTTCTAGCACGGACTCGGAGGACTCTTGTTTACCGGAGGCCAGTCAAATTAACAGTGAATTCTACCTTTGGACATGCATATGGAGAGTTATGGCAGGGTGAGTTCAGAATTTTCTAAGATCATCGTTCCCCCCCTTAGTTGAAATGATGGAGATTTTCACTTAATGCGGATGTTCCTTGTGAAAACCACAAGCCAACTGTCTGTCTATTAGCTCATGGTTTCTTGTTACTTGCAGCACCTCCTGATGCAGTAGCTGCAGTTCAATCAACTCTTGAGGGATTTTGGAGACAATAACCATTTTGTGGAACAACAGCCAATGCATGATGTTGGGCATGGCGTGATGAGCTGGCCGCTTGCTGCATTTGAATTTTGATCAAAGGTGTTACTATACGGTAAGTACACACTGTATACAGTGCAGGTCTATATAGCGTTCCTTCCCCCAAGCATGCAGTCTAGGCCTAGCCCACTACGTCCAACCAGGCGCGAACAGCGTGAATAACTGTCCTAAGTGAATAAACTGAGCAAATGCTGGCATACTTTTTTTTTATTATATTTGAAGAAGAATGAAAAAATATTGCAACAAAAAACTAGCCTTAAAAAGTTAATTCAATTTTGAAAATAATTTAGATCCATAGACTATTACGCTCTATATGTCATGCTTAATTTCATATTTTGTATTGTAAATTCTTCAGACTTTCAGGAATTTATATAGGCCTACCATACTTATTATTTTTTTATAATCAAAGTATATTATGCGCGTGTTTTATTTTACGAAATTATTTGGAATTTACATTTAGGCTCGTATACTCATGTATAGTTTGTATACAGTATTTAAATTTAGAATTGATATACATGTACCGGTATTTATAAACTCGTAGATTGGCCTTTTTTGCTTTTGTATTTGTTTTTAATGTGCCTCGGTT
>JAQIYI010001671.1:0-11258 GCA_034700265.1 Polyzonium germanicum
ATAATAGTTACTTTAGATTTAAAATAAACTAAGTGTAGTTAATTTAGAACTTAAAAATTAATAAAAATAAAATAATTAAACATTAAATAATCACTTTAGTAAATTCTTAATTAAATCGTTTATTAATTGATTAAATAATAATCACCTGAGACCCTCCATTTTGTGATTTCTCATTAAATCTAACATTGATGCATCCTCTCTAAGTTTATTGCGTGGAGGAAGCGGGCATGCTGACGTTCTGAAAAGATAAATGAACAATTACAATTAATTAATTACCAATTTCTCAATAATTAATTGGAAATATTACAAACTGCTCGCGAGTCACTGGGGCGTTCAGAGTGTTACTCCAAGCGCTCAAAGTGAAAAAAAAAGCAGTCAGAGCGGTGCGAACAAAAGAAGAAGAAAAATGATGAAATTAGGGAACAATGAACAAGTGAGTTTTCTTTCTTCAAATCTTCATTACATGTAGTTGTGCCTGCTGACAGTGATTGTGTGTGAGAAATTGTGAATTTATTGCCACAAAGTGTAGCGCAAAGTTAGTCTCAGTGAATTTATTTCATGAGTTCGTGCTACGTACGGGTATCCTCGAGGCCTCAACGTAGGACTAACTTTACATCCCGCTAGGCCTAAAACAGGTAAGAGCCTTTCGGCCCAACTCTTCAGTTTTTTTTCAGTCAATTTTGGCTTTTGAACTTTAAATTTATTGACTAGACCTTCACCTTGCCTACATCTCTCTGAAAGCTTTCAGCAAATAAGCGAAATTTATGCTTGAAAACTTCAAAACAATTAAGCACTGGCTTGAGGAACAGACTGCATGTCCTTAGTGATCCCAAACACTAGGCCTAACGAGTAACGATCAATTACAGCCTAATTAGGTAGGCCTCATTATGCCCCAGCACACCGTAACTCCCCTAAATGTCGACTGGAGGCCAACACAAGGTTTAATTTTTTTTCACTCACCGCAATGGTTCTGGCTCGTGCTGCAAATCCTTCACCGGTTTGCTTTTGGGTTTGTTGGCTCTCGGACATCCCGAGAGGGACCTATGCGAAGAATAATTTCCAGTGACGTGGCCCGAGCCGTCGCATCCTATAGTCGGACACTTCAGTTCCTGTTGTTGAGCCTGGATCTGAGAGCGATCCGCGTGTGGACATCCGGACAAGCTATGAGAAAATGGATTGATGAAGAACCATATGTTTCGTACGTGTTTCAATCCTTAAACAGGAAGTTAAGTATGGTTGAAAAGTCACCTTCTGTGCGTCGCGTAGTTGCCAGAGATGTGGCCCATGCCGTCGCATCCGGGTGTCGGACACTGAATGAGGTCTTTTCCGTCGCGGCCTCGCACAGACGGAAGTCTCAAGTACCTGGACAAGGAGGATTTTCACGATGTTAAGCATATATTTATTTTAGTCTATCATTTTCTGGGCAAGAGCTGAGAGGACCATAGTTGGACGCGGGATTCTCACTTGTCTTCTCTCATCTGCAGACTGCCTTCGTTGGGCGAAAGTGGCGGCGACATTGGCGGCAGACTGCCCGCGTAGGACGACGACACCGACGACCTCGGCGAGTTTGAGTAGCTGTTCGGACAGCTCATGATCTCCTGTTTGATTTCTCGCGCCAGTGCCTGGGACGAGAAATCCATCGGCTCTGTCTGCTCGTCGTCGTCCAGGACGCTGTAGTCGAGTTTCGTCAGAACATCCAGACTGTTGGACGTCGTCCTCTGATTCGAGTTCGTACTGCAATTGTTAGAATTTAAATGACGCCATTTAACAAGAGTCGTCCAGATTAAAGGTAATGGGCACTCAGTTGATTGGCACTTTTCATGATTCGCCCAATCGGGAGCTATGTACCTGAGGTTCAGTATGTCCGTCGAAGTCTTGTTGGTCAGGCTCAAATCTAGGGAACTGATTGGCGTGAGGAGGTGATCCATGTCGACCTGACGGCGATGGGAATCGTGCTGCGTGTCAATCGTGCTCGAGTCGATGGTTGGCGTCAGATTGTCGTTGGAGTTGACTACGTTGGACGACGACGACGGCGGCGATCCTGTCGATCCGGCTGCCGACAGTTGTTGGACGACGGCGTTGTCGGCCATTGGTCCTTTGTTCGACAGGTTCATTATGGACGACGGCGATGTCGATTGCTGCTGCTGCTGTTGAGAGTCGTACCGATACTGCGGTCTACGAAGGACATTGCAATTAAACTAGGGGTTATCACAATTAATCGCGTTCAACTTGACTTTGGATTCAAATCATCAATGAACCAAAAGATCAAAAATTGACAAAAAAAAAAAAATGGAATTACTTGAATGGAAGTCGTCCGTTTTTGTTGTTGTTGGCGTTGCTATTATTGTTTATGTTGCTGTTGTTCAAATTACTGGAGGACCTGTCGTCGTTGAGCTTTGGCTTCGGAGCAATCGGTTTGTTCATGTAATATTTGCCCTCGTAGTGAGCGTAATCCAGTGGTTTGCTGTCCAATATAGAACAAATGGAATGAAAATATGAAATTTAAAATTTTGAATTTGACAACATGGCGATGAGTGCTCAACGTCGTCACGTGAGACCTGAAATATATTGCTGACCTGTACTTCTCCAGCTCCTTGGTGAGGTTCGTCCTGGGCGTCGTCGTCGACACGCCGTACGACGGACAACTGTAATCCTGAATTTCCAGTTGCTTGACGAAGCACATGGGCCTGAGCACTCGGTCCGAGGACGCGCCATTTCCACCGACGCCCATGTTGCACGTCTGATCTGCGCCGCTTCCGAACGGCATGGTTAACGTTACTGCGTGGCACGGAACGAACCAAGACAATTAATTAGAAGATTTGGAACATAATGGACACAATTTTGTCTGAGCAAGAGGACTTCTTCGTAGGCCCACTGCTATATTATTTCTGGACGTCGACTAAAACATGTGAACGAGTTTACGACGATCAAAATGTTACAAAATTGTTGCATTTTAAAACTAACAGGTTCTTAGATAAGCTAAATGCTAGACGTTTTTTTTAGAAAAGAGCGAATGGTAATTAACTTCATCGTTAACTTTTCTAAAAGTCCGAAGTCCTTTTTTGAATTTTTAAACTAAGAGGTTATTAGAAAAGTTAAATGCTAGAGATTTTTAGAAAAGAGCGAATGGTTAACTTCATCGTTAACTTTTCTAAAAGTCCGAAGTCTTTTTTTGTCAAAATAGCTTAAATATGGGCCTAAATAGTTTAAAAGTGCGTTGTAACTTTCGAAAGGTAGACATACCGGTACTGGGTAAATCTTAACTTTCGAAAAGTTCAAAAAGTACAAAGATAGGCTAGAGAAGTACGGAGTTGAAATTTTTCAAAACTTCAATATTGGCCTAAACAAACTTGGCGCTTGGAGCTGAAAAGAATGTCTAGGTCTACGCTTGGGTCATTGAACATTTATAAGCACTCACACGTGGTGGCCTGTGCTCCGGTGGTCGCGAGAGTTCCAGTCGCCGACGTCGGTGGCGCCGCCGCCACCGCCGTAGTCGTCGATGGATTCGAATTGGGTGACGAGAGCTGACTCATCTGCGTCTTGTTGCTGAGGCTAGCGTTGTTGGCGGCGGCGTTGTTTCCGCCTCCGCTGCTTCCGCCGCCTCCGCTCACGACCACCTGCTTGTGTTCCTTGTGGACGTGCTTCTCCATGGCGGCGATCGGACATCCGGACAGACTGAGGAGGTCCGAGAAGGGATGCAGCAATGCACGCGTGCAACCAATGCAAGAGTCGTTCCAACTTTGAAGACACACACACACACACGGAACTGGTACACGGACACACACACGCACGACTCGACACGAACATTTAAGCACGTTTCACATGGACCGATTTTGTGTGCCAAAACTGAAAAGTCGCACGCCGACCATTAAGCGTGTGAGAAAAACTAGTCGCTTGATGAGTTGGCGCGCGAAATTGGCGGCAAAAAATTCGTCCACGTGAAAGCAGCTTAAGACCGAGACTCGAGCGCATGCGAAACCCGAGAACTACTTCCGGTCGTTGTTCGTTCGATCGGCCAGACTCACCTTCTATGCGAATTCCGATTGCTGTTCACGTGGCCTCGTCCCGTGCAGCCCGGCGTTGGACATCTGTCGAAAGAGACAACGCAAAAATCAATATACAACGCTAAGAAAATTACAACAATCTGTTTCGACTTTTTTTATTGGCTTACGACTACAATTTATTTTTTAACTACAATAACTAGCCCTACATAGGTTTGTTCAATCAAAGAAAAAGTGAATTTAATCAATTCAAATTTTTCAAACTGATTGTTATATAATTATTCCTTTAAGGTTATTTGATTATTTTAATATTTTTATACCTAAGGTGATCACCCTGACTCAAAACTCGACTCAAAAGCACGTTTAATGCATGTATTGCCTTTTTGCAAAATGCTCACTGGGTGCTTGGCCTGAGTTTGTCTTGAGTCACTCTGAAGAATGAGCCAGTTATTTAAAAAAATTGTTTTTTAAAAATATTGTTGTTGCTTACTTGAGAATCGTTTCGTGCATCGCAAGAACTGCAAAGACAAATGAATAATCAATGGAAAAATTATTAGTTTGGTGAGTTATTGGTTTAATTTAGTTTGGTTTAGGCCTATACGCTGAAAAGTAGAAAGTTAAATTTTATGAGTAAAAAATTCATACGAAATGAATTTTTTACTTACTTTCGGGCGTCACTTTATCCTTCCTTGGACATCCAGACAGGCTTTTTTTTTTTATAAAAGTACAATTGAAAACAAGAAAATTCTTTTAATTCCAGGATAAACAAATCTGAACTAATCTGAAATTATTTTTATTTTTAATTTCTCCTTGCCTTCTATGATGAGAATATAGTCCAGTTACGTGACCTGTGCCATTGCATCCTGGAGTTGGACACTTGCTCTCTAGTAAAATAAAACAATAGAGTGTTTGTCCAAGTGCGGTTCCAGAGCTTTTAGGTGGGTGAGGGGAAGGGGCGATTTGCAAAATCAATATCCCCTCCCGCATTTTTTTTTTTAAAAATGTACAAGTATCAAAAATTTGTTTGAAAACATCTTTGCAGTTTCAAAAATCTAAACTCTTAATTAAAAAAACATGCAAAAGTGCCTCATCGAGGGAAAATTACATTTATCGACGGGGATGTTCGTCAAATCAACTCCGAGAAAGATCTAGGCCTCACCTTTGGATCCAGGATCACAGTTTCTCCTGACCATCGTCGGCGACATGGAATCGTCGCTGCAAATCCGCAGTCTTCCCCCGCCGCCGAGGTCGTCGGGCATCATCATATGTGACGTGACCATGGACGACGAGTTTGGCGAACCGTGTCCACCGCCATGTCCACCGCCGTAGCCGGTGGACATGTGCACGTTGATGGTCAGCTGATGGTCGTGATGACGATGATGATGATGTTGGTTTTGATTAAGGTGGCTGGAAGGGAGCAACTTGATCGGTTGCGGCTGCAGCGGAAGCATCATCGTCGTCGTCGTCGCCGCCGATGGTGCCGGTTGCGGATGGTGAATCAGCGTCGAGTTCTTCAGCTCCATCAGAGTGAGGGCGCAGCGTTCTTCCAGGCTGACGCCGTTGCTGATGTCGTCAAAACTGTCGGCGGCTGTCGACGACAGACGAGTCAACGAGGCTGGAACGGCCGTCGGAGCGTCGATCTTCGAAGGCATCGTTTTCTCGTCCTCGTCGGCGATGTCTTTGCAGACCGGAAGTCCCGGTCGACCCGGCGACACGTGCGGCGATGGCTCCTCCTCAGTTTCGACCCACATTCTGTCCTCGTCGTCATCATCGTCCAATTCGTCGTCCAAATCATCGTCCAAGTCGCAATCCTCCTCTTCGTCATATTCGTCGTCCATGTGCTTCAGTTTGGGCAAATGACGTTGCACGTCGTTGTCGTCTTCAGTTTGTTCTTCTTCTAATTCCTCCTCCTCCTCCTCCTCCTCTTGTTCTTCTTCTTCTTCCACGCCCACTTCCGGTTTCTCTGCCACTGTGGACTGAATGTGAGCGCATTCGGCTTCGATTTTCAGCAGGTTTTCAACGTCGTCAGGTTCTGCCGCCGCTGAGGCTGCGATCATCTTGGCCGCTGCCGTAGTAGAATTAGCCAGAGCCTCTGGACTGTCCTGGCTTGCGGTGCTTCTGGTGCAACAACTACTGCTGCTTCTGCTACTGCTTCGACTGGTGCTGCAAGTGCTGGGCTGCTCGTGACTGGCTCCTTCGTCCACGCCTGCGCATAGTGATGTGCGGTCAGTAATACAGTGTGTCCGAAAATCTCTGAGCAGTTTTGAAATTGTTTTCACTTATTTATTTTAAACTTTTAACAATTTTGTATCTATTTTAAATTTTAAAGTAGATAGGCCCACAAAAGATTCTATTTAATATTACAGAAGAAATTCTACATTTTTTTTTGTTGGAACGAATTAAAATGACTAGGCCTACAGACCAACATGGCGGCAGTCATTTTCATTGCATGCTGCCTAAAAACTTAGGAATTTGTACTCTTATCTTAGAAAGATGGATTTCTTTATTTACTTTAAATAGCATGTTATTAAATTTCAAAACTGGACAGAACGTTTGCATATTTCGCCAAATATCATGGTAATATTAGCGTAATAACGGTCAAATTACCGAAATTGTATGGAAGCCTAATTTTCCCATCGCTTACCTGCGCAACTCGATGGACTGAATGAGGACGATGCCGGCGAGGAGAACCAGGCCGAGGACAGTTCGGAGTTGGTGTTCTGCGTGTCGCATTCGGAGGACGGAGGATCGTTGACGACCATGGACTCGTCAACTTGAGCTTGAGCATGAGCTGGAGTCGTCTTGGCCGCTTCGGACGTCATCGTGATGACGTCTCTCAACGATTTTGTCACCGATTCGCCAGTGTTCATCTTGTCGACATCGTCGCCGTCTTGCTTCTTCTCGAAGAGATTCTCGAAGACGATTTTGTCGTCCGTTTCGGCGTTGCCCATGAACGACGGAGTTTCTCCTTCGCCGAAGTTGCCGGACAGACTTCGCAGAGCCGCTTCGGCTTCCTGGATGCACCGCTTGTCCTCGTCGATCTCGGGTGTCGCCGCTTCCGCAGCTACGTCCACGACGACGTCCTTGATGCCCGGCATCGTCTTAGTGTCGAGAGGTGTGTTGGTCGTTTTCGAAAGTCCTTGTTGTTCGGAAGCCGAAGTGGCCGCCAGATTGAGAGCCGCCGATGCCAACGTCTTCAGTTCTCTTTCTGGATCTTTGCCGCCGCCAGCAGCGTTTATCGACATCTTGGCTCTGGTCACCAGGCGAGCCAACGTCGACTTCTGCTGCGGCACATCGTTGCTGTCTGTTCGACTGCACGGCTTTCTGGCGGCCATTTTGTTTGATGACGACGAGGGCGCCGGCACTTCGACACTAGAAGTCGACCTAATCGGTGTAGGCCTACTCGAGACATTCTTTTCAATCGTTTTCTGCGTTTTTGGTTTCGACTCTGAGGTATCGGTGTCGCTGCGTCGCTTATTACTGGCGATTGGACACGTTGAGATTCTGTTCGAACAATACCTGTATTGAAAGCGGTACACTTAGTTTGTATTCTGTTAGTTAATCCTATTACAAGTGCCATGCTTCAATTGCGCACAGTTGAGTCATTTACAATGAGATATTTACGTGAGATTTACTTACGTCCTATGCTTGAAGAATTTTCCAGTCACATGTCCAGATCCATTACATCCTTTTGTGGTACAACTGGGACACATTAAAAGTGCATAGTAGGTTATTATTGGGACTATAAACGCCTTTAGTAGGCCTATACTAGCCTAGCAAAATTAATGCCTAACCAAGTCTAACAACTCACCTTCCTGAATTGTGGCATTGTGTTGTGACTATTTGATAAAGAGAGTAACATTGTAATTAATTGTTTGATAAAGAGTAGTATTCAATTATTTAATATTTGCAACTTTTTAAAGTTCATTTTAAAATTTAATTTCTAGCACTGAGCGTTGACTAGGAAAAATTAACTCCAGTGATTTGACTACAGTCGGCCTAAATAATAATAAAAAAAAACTCTTCTTTGAATACAAATAGGCCTACCCATGGTTAAAAACCACAAAAAAGTCTTTGAATTTGAGAAATTATCCTAGTTATTTTCAAGTCGAAAAAAATATTTACCGTCAACAAAAATAAATGGTTCTTTAGGGAATTTGAAAAATACATTTCTACGGAAGTTGATACTTTATTTTATTTTGAGACAAACGAGAGTGTCTGCAGCTAAACAAATGAACTGCACTTAATTATTCTAACGTAAATTGGATGGTTATAAGATAGAAAGTGTCGTGTGGCCACCTGGTGTGGGGGGTGGTAACCCCGTGGCTCGGGTGCTCCTCTTGGCATCATCAGCAACCTAGAAAACAAGAATATATATATATTTTTGCATAATTTGCCACAAGGTTCCAATAAAACTATTAAAATTTTTTTCACGCCTTGGTCATGGTGAAACTTGAAAGCTTCATTTTATGCGAACAAGTTGGAGCATCCAAAAGGGACATTGACGGGCAGAAAGCACATGGTTAACTAAGTAATTTGCAGTTGTATTCGGCAGAATTTTCTTGTTGAGTTTACCGTTCCAAAAACCGAACATATGTTTGGTAGACTTTTTGAAACAGAAAAAAATCTACAAAGTAAGAAACTTGTTTAAAAGTGAGTTTGGATTCGCAATGACCAACCGCTTTGCGATTCATTTCATTATTAGACTATGCTAGCGAATGCCCACCTTGATCATCTTCCGGACCTCGACGACGGCTTGAGCGACCGCCGAAGATGTGGAAGAGGAATCTGCGCAAGATGCAAAAAAAAACGGCGAAAATGAGTTTCATGACACGCACCTCGTACGCGTATGGCTATTTTCCTACTGGTTAGAGAGCGCGCACGCACGCAGACCATGGTCACAGCGTGGCACAGAAGAACAGGCAGAGTGCGCCAACCGTATCGCTGATGGAAGGATGCGGTTGCCGTGGCAACGAGGATGTGCCAGTATGATGTCAATACGATGGTTGCCGTGGCAACGTGTTGCACATGGTTGCCTACACGCCATCAGCAGCGGGGGGGTGGGGGGGGCGGTATTCTTATGTGCTCGCGCTCAAAGTGGAGCCATGGGTGAGGACGGGGCGGAGAGGAGAAAAGATCGCAGGTGGCCAGGCAGCTACTCAGCCAACCGCTCGTCATTATGGGGCCAATCAGAATGCACCAACCAGCGCTGATTCCCCCATGTGGATCTCAATTCTGAAAGCTGCGAGATGCACGCAAGTGCAATGCTGCGCATAGCTTGAAGTCTAAAGCTTTGAACTCGCGCTGCAAAGCTAAAAAATTTGCAATTATACGGCGCAAGTTGGATGCGAAGCTCAACGTTACGAATCACGTGAACACATCCAGCCAATTGAAGGGATGCGGCGACGACGACTGCGGCCCGACTTCCCGCCATTTTGTTTTGCTGTGCACGCCAGGAAAAGCAACAGCTTTGCATCGCCTATATAACCCTAGCTTAAAGTTTGAAGCTAAAACTGGATGCGACATCAAGATTAGGCCCCTAGCTGATTTCCATCTAGTTAAGTGGCGCGCTTTAGCGCGATAGGCCCAGTTCGTGATAATTATGGACAGAGCCGCAATTAGGGATGCTGGGGAGCTCTAGATCAAATTAACTTGCGAGGCCATATTCTAAAAATGAAAAAAAAAACGACTACTCTCCTATGTAACCAATGAGCGAAGCGAGCTTTGTTGAATGATTTTCATCTCTGCTTTTGCCCACTTTTGCCAACCAGGGGTGGGGGGGGGGGTCAATCCATAAGGCTGCCTTTCATATATTACTTGGACTTCAAGCACTTCACCATCTGTCGTGTGTTTCGATCTGAAACTCCATTTTGAATGTCCGTAAAGCAAAAAAAAAAAAAATTCACCGCTCATTTGCATAATCCGGATCGACCGGACAAACATTAAAGGTGTGCCCTCCCCAGGTCTGTTAATCGCATCGCATGCGACGCAAAGCGACCACACACAATGAGCTATAATTAATGCCTCGGCAGTGCTGCTGAAGCCCCCGCAGGCGTTCTGACCTCACTCACTCCATCCACTCCTCCAACTAACTCACTTTCTTCATTGCGCCTATGGTCACCGTTGCCACGGACGACCGCACGTTGTCATGGCGACCGAGGATGCTGTGGAGTTGATGTCGGATTTAGGCTGGACGCGGCTGTGCGTGCTAAAGAATGCATCGGGTGTCCTTTAACTCCTTTCTCTATATTTGCACAGAAGCTTTTGTTTTCATTCACGCTGGCCCACAAATATTTCAGCCAGGGGATTTTATGTTGGGGACTGGCGAGGAGCTGCTTTTTTTTTCGCTCTCTCTGTTTATCCATCCTTTCCGCGCCATTCCTCTGTACTCGAGCGAGTGAGGGTAATTTCCAAGTTCCGGTACTTAACGGGCGGAGAAACGACCGTATAGACTGATAGATGGCATGACAGTCATGACTGTCTTTTCTTTTCAAGGTTTTATACTTGGATAGTATGCGCCGACACTTCTGCCGACGACGAGTGAAATGAATTGAAAATGTATGCAGAAATGTCTTGTCTCATTGTTGATTTAGGCCCTAGTCTCGAAATGCCCGTCTCGACGTCCATACGATACTCGTGCCAGTCGTGGGTTTTGAAAATGAAATTTTTTTTTCGCGCCCCCTCTCATGAAACTAACAATCGGTCTTGTTTTATTTTTTTTTTTTTTTTTTTACAAATAATCCAAATTCAATGCAAAACAATTAAGAAATACAGTGGTGGCCAAATTATTAGCAACTCGGTAAATTTCAGTAAAAAAATCATAAGAAACGTCAATTTTAATGCCAGTCTTTGAGTTAATCTTAAACCTTAATTGAATCTTAACCACTTTTCAGTTCTGCCTGGGCAAAACTAGTTTTGACCACTCATTGGGCAAAAAAGGCCCGGCAAAAATGGGTACAAGTGGGGAAAAAGTTGGGGAAAGCAGATGTTGGATCATATTAGTTAAACATGACAAATAAGGGAAATATGCAAGTAAATGATTAAAGTGAACTCATTTTTACAGGTTTAACTCATTTACAAAGCATAAATAAAGCATCTACAGGTAATAAATTGATTACAATTAGTATAGTGAGAAGCATGGGCATTAGTTTTGGATTGTAATTAGCAGGATCACGGTCATTCCTGCAACAGAACAACGATCCCAAATACAAATCTAAGTTATTCCAGACATATTTGCAGCAGCATACATTGTGCGGC
>JAQIYI010001672.1:0-11258 GCA_034700265.1 Polyzonium germanicum
TTACACTCCAAGCATTTGAATTTTTTTCACATGAACATTTAATATTTCAACTACAAACAAACAATATTGAACGTAGAGTATATTATTTCAAACGCTTGTTACAATTTAATCCTCAAAAATCATCATCCACTGCTAAGTGACTAAGTGAGGGCCTGATGTTTTTTCTTTATTTTTCTCCAATATCAAACATGAAACTATTCAAAAGTGCTTCCACCCTCTTCTGACACACTGTAGTTGTGGCTACAATATACATGTATATATGTTCACAAGGAAGCTGTCACTCGAGGGGTAGTTCAGACAAAAAGAGTTCACTTTTAAATGCCTAGACGATCGAGCATCTCCATCATCACATTTTTCATATAAAATACAATATGGCGCCCTAGCTTCGAGCCATCCATTAATATTAGCGCCACTGCGTATTGCAGCTAGCTATAGCGCCCCGCGGTACGTGTTTGGCTGAGCTATGAAGCGATCCAAGAAGAGCTTTTATTTCTTTTGTCCAATTTTGTTTATCGATCTCGCGCCATCTTCGATTTCCTTCTATTGATAGATCATAATCATAATTGCGCGGGATTGTCTGTCAATAATAGGACCTACTTGAGCAATCTCGTCTTTCGCGCCCGCCGTCTTTCAGTCTATGCCGTCATTGTTATGAAGAGCCCTTTCATAGCCGCCGTATTTTCTGCCCCAGGCCATTTTTGTTATCCATTTCTTATCTTCAATGCACTTCGCAGACTGTGTAGCCTACCACGTCAGAGCTCCGTATGTTTTCCGCCCTTTTGTTCTCGCAATTCAATCCAATCTAGTCGTATTTATTTTATAGTCGACATTTTTTATTTTTTTTATTTATTATTCTTTGGATTCTTGTTTGGAAGGTCCTGTTTTTTTGTTGGTGGGGCTGTCGACACTATACACCATGTAATATCTTTTAAGCGTCACAGTATCGCCACTAGGTGCGCTGCGGCGCTCAATCTTAACCCCTTCCTGCCTGTTGCTAATCTGGCAATGAAAGTTTTGTAATGTTACATTTTTCTGGGTCATTAGGGCCCAAAAAAAAAATTTGATAAAAATATATTTTTAATTGCAACATATTAAAAAAACATAGGAACATTTGTTCCTGTCAGGCATTTACCGTAACAAAGTAAAATGAGAACTATTGCGCCTGAAGTGAACTGTGAAAGGGTTCAGGGTGCTATTTGCAGCTACCCTATATGTTAATATAAGAAACAGTTAGATTCACCAATAATATATAGAAAAACTTTGAATTTCAGGCAAAAAAAAAGCAAATTTTGCGACTAAAACCTGATTTTTGACAGATATTTGGCTTTCGTGGCCAGAAAGCAACACAGTGTTGCCAATTGGTGTGTGTTTCTTTGATTTTAGAAAAAGAAAGGCCAACAGTGTTGCCAATTACTTTTCTTTCTATAGATTTGCTCAAAATACAGCAAGAAGCGTCAGCTCGAGCTCTTATCATTTTCCCTTATCTCCTGAGCCTACCCTGGAGAGCTATTAATACCGTTGTTTATCGGTTTTTGCATATGTTTGATTCCACGACAACACATTTCGGCGTAGCGAAGAACTTTTTAATGGCTATTTACGAAATTCGCGTAAACACTGCTAAAGAGCATACTCTGGCATCATTCAATCGAATTATAGCCGATTGCCTCGGCGCAGCCATTGCACATGAGCTTCACCTAGTAATTGGGTCGTTTGCCCAGTGTTCTTGGCATTTAGTAATTTACGGTTATTGTCTTGAATTTTCCATGGCGTTTATTCCGTACGCGCGTATGCCAAAGAGCAAACTCAAATCTTGCTTATTCACCCTGTCTGCCTGTCATGCCTTCCCCTCCCCTTACAAAACAATGTAAATATTAATCAGAAAAGCGCGCAACCCTGTCAAAATGAGCGTACCAATACATGTACCTACCAATGTGCGTAACTTTCTTGTGTCTGTGTTTACTTTGGAACAGTCTGTATATTAACCGAAAAAAAGACACAAATGGGCGGAGCGATGACGTAAACGTTGACTAAACGTTCAAATGAATATCGATGACTTGTCCTATTGTTCTCTTGGGGTTGTAGGCCTATATACGTGTATATGACGTAACATCGCATCAATTGATGTCAAGAGTTTCCCTGATGTGATCCATTTGAAGGATGCGATTGGAATGTAAGAGAGAACATGACAACCACGAGTCATTAATCATTGTTTCGATTGCGAACTGGGCTCCTAACTTACCACTGGTATTGACTCTCAACTTCTTAGGCCTAAAGTGCTCTCAACTGTCTGATGGTTATAATGAGGATAAGTGGACGACTGGATAATATGACGATCGGTCGCGCATTCTGCGGTCTACTATGTGGTTACTTTGAGAC
Source organism: Polyzonium germanicum (assembly GCA_034700265.1). Classification (NCBI taxonomy): domain Eukaryota; kingdom Metazoa; phylum Arthropoda; class Diplopoda; order Polyzoniida; family Polyzoniidae; genus Polyzonium; species Polyzonium germanicum. Next base: position 2,377 of record JAQIYI010001672.1, read on the forward strand.
TTGGGCCACACTGATGCAAATCGCAGACCAGTGTCTCGAGTCAAGACAGCTTTAGCAATCTTCCGGCTATGAAGAGGCGACTAGCAGAATACATTCGAATGAAAATATGAAATACAGATTGGTACCAAGTTACACAAAATGACTGTGCCCTTTTAAAGGGGAAGCGACACCGATTTTCAAAGGAAAAATTCACCGTTCGTCCGATGAAACACCTTATACGACGACATTCCACGTTAACATTTTTATTATCTCGTTCTTTTCATTTTCTATGCTGAATCAAACGCGCTTTCAAATTGTCTCAAGGGGGACGCCATTTTGAATATAAGTTAAACGAAGCCCCTGTTTTTTTTCCATTAAGGTTTACGAACGAAGGCGCATGCCGTTTGTCACGTGAGGCGCCTGAGAGTTTCACGTGGCGCATCTCGATGAAGCACTTATCGTTTACCGGAAGTGAGGTTTGCTCTGCATGATTTCAAGTTAAAGCTAACAAAAAAGCACTTTTATTGCAACAAAAAATCTAAAACTACAAAAAATATTATCTTTAAAAATAGACCCAAAGTGATTTGAAACCGCTAAAACTAAAAAAAGTCAAACTTCTTGTAGCTTCCCCTTTAAAGCGCTCTAATTTATTTCACGTAGAAAAAAAGGTTTCTGAACTTGCTGAAACCTGCGCGCCATATTTGAGCGATTAGAAGTATCGATTTGTAATGAATTACAGGGAATGAATGGATTTTTTTAATGTTCGACATAATCTATTCGTGTCATGTACTCTATAAGTGTACATCATCATGTAGGCTACATACACATTGGACGTGCCACGTAACCAATGACAAGAGGGCGGAGTGGCGGAGCTTATTTTGGTTATTCCACAGCATTGATTGTGTGCACTTTCATTATTGTTTTTTTATTATTCAAAATAATGATAAAAATAAAATGTTAGAAGATTGTTTCCATGCTTTGCCAAATGGGAGATTTCAAAGATGTGAAGATTTGTCCTGAATCTGGGGTAATTTGTAGGCATGTACACATCTAAAATATCTATTGAACACAAATAGTTTCCTTCCTCCTTTTGATTTTATTCAGGCTTATGTGATTTGATATTTTTTTGTCTTCTTTTTTGGTTTCCAAATAGAATTTTTTTGGCAATCCATCATTTCCTTTCTCTCTTTTTTTTTGCATACAAAAGAAAAATCTGAAATTCAAAACATATTCGATAGCAGGACTCCTACGGTACACGTAGGCTATATTACATCCAGAGAGTTGTAGCAAACAATGGCCGACATGTTGTTGCAGCCATTCACTGTTTAGACATCGATCTGCTTGCATAGCTTATGGCCATACACAGCTTTCAGTCAGCACCTGAATAATGAATGGCGAATAATGATGAATGCTGCTGACTAGTCTATATACAAATGAAAACACATGTTAAAATATATGTGCATACCTTTTTCGCTAAACTTTCTCGCGCATTTGAGCGAAAAGGTTTTATTTTCTGTAGGACGTTCACCTGCAATCCTGCATGCTGCCTGTCTGCCTGCCTGCTGGCCAAGCGAGAGCAAACCCTTCAAACTTTGCACACAAACCAGGTCCTCACTTGCCCCGCAGGGCCCTCAATGACCCGTCTTCAAAGTCCCGAACATCGTTGTTAGCTCTTTTCTGGGTACTTCCTAGACCTGGTATATCATGTATATTTAATTTAATACTACCATACACTTATGCCATACCTTAAATACCGTAATGTCTGAGCATAGCCAATTATGTACTCCGGGGTCAGCTTTTTCGACATTCAACACCGATGTTTTCGATTTTTGAGAAATTTTTCAAATGCCATGCTTTAATACGTCATTAAATGTTCATGTCCAAAAAATATATCTGTCACTCAAACCTCCAACGTGCGTTTGAGCCTATAAGAACGGCTTAAAGTGAGTCTTAAGGAGGGCCAATGACAAATGTTGAGGCCTCCCTCGACCTTATATTAAGACATTTGACGAGATTAGTTATTGCACTCCTGGCTAGAGGAAATAATCCTTGTAACTGGGTTCTAAAAGCGCGTTGTATATGATCCTAGCAACGTGTTGCGCTTTAATTCAGTTTCCTATTTTCGCTACTTCCGGTGATTTTATTTTTCATCAGCAGATTTGTGAGTCCACAGGTCCTACCTAAGGCCAGGTTGTCTAGGTTTTTGCATGAAAGCTTTGTCATTTTCGTGAACGTCATTGTAAATTTGGTTTTATTTTTTTTTCTTGAAGGATATCCGTCAGCTGCTGAAGCCGCTCTCTGTGAAGGACGCGCAACTGAATCGAGTGTCAGAAACAGGTGAATTTCCATTATTTTTCTCTAAATTCTCTTCTTATGTGCTTATGAATAAAATAGATTTTGCAATTTGCATGCATTTTCTATTTCTCTTTTGAGATAGACCTGTCTCGCTAGCAAGCGGGCTACATCTACGTGTATATAAGTCACATACACATGTGTCCATAACATTATAAAGTCTTTTGAAGGTGCCTGATCGACAAGGAAGTTAAAATATCTTTAGTGGATCGCTCGGAGTAAAAAAAAAAAACAATTTCACCATTTGGTCTACCATACAAGGCTGTATATACAACACGGCCTTGTATTGTACAGCAAAATTGGCAGAAAAATGGAAAACAGAATTGGCAGAAAAATGAAGGAAGTGTCTGAAAATTGTTAAAACCACTAAAAAATCAATTGAAATTGATGAACATGTTAGCCACTGAAGTAAACTGGTTTAACTGTAGTCAACTACGTCTTAACTGAACTACTGAAGTAGGCATAAAAAAAAAATTATATTGAAACTTCCAATTGAGAAGAAGTGGAAACTAGGCAGCCTGTAATATTCCCTGCATTTTTTATTTTTAAAATTTAACTACTTTTGTGTAAACAAATCATGCGTAATAAAAAAGGAAAAACTATTTGGAGTGAAGGCGGAAACAAGGTTATTAATTTTCCTTCGCCTTTAAATTTAGCCCTGCTTTTTCTCTCTCGTTAGCGAAGCTTTAACGGTTTTTAAAACTTTTTACGATGTATTTTAAGCGTGTTTGTGTATTTTTATTTATGGGCCTTTATGACAACGTCATGCAATATCATACATCTAGGCCATGTTCAAAGTTATTTTTTCTGCCGATGATGATACTTTTCAAATTAAGCCCGACTACGGAATAATCTCTTCTGAGAATCTGGGGGCCAAGATTAGTCTTTCTGAGGCTGTGGTCGAATATTTAATGTTCGTCGCTTTTAAAAGGCCTACGCCCTAGGGTATAATTGAAAGTACATCTATACTCTATACATGTATATCGATTGGATTTTGTGGCCGCTTCACTTGCAGCTAAAGTGACGCTTCTGAAGCCCGAGTGTCTCGAGTCGTTCCCTACGGAGACCCGTCACGAACTGAACGAACGCTTCGTCGTCGTCGCTCCGTCGAAAACCGAAGGGATGCTGTGCGTGGCGCACTTGCCTCTGGCCTACACGGATCACGACTTTCGAAGCCTTGTCCAAATGTTTGGCTCCATCGCACGCTGTTTTCTCATGAGAAACGAACGAACAGGTAGGCAGGATAAAAATATTTCTACATGTTTTAAAGGGTATCTCGATCCCTGCGAATGACAATTTCTTAAGCATCCGTTATTATGTTTTTGAGTTTTTATTAAAATACGGTACGTAATTTGTCTTTTGCGGACGTGCAATACAGGAGAGAGCAAAGGTTACGGATTCGTCGAGTATTCGTCCAAAGACGTGGCCTACCACGCCAAAAGCCGCCTCGATGGCAAGTCAGTCGGCGACACTGTACTCCGTTGCAATTGGCTCGACTCGTCGCACGTCACCTATCGAAGTCTACATTCAAAGTGCATTTACGTCGATCATCTACCGGCCGACTATCGAAATTTGATCGAGTTTCGAGAAGTTTTCAGCACCATCGCCAGTCCATCCTATTGCCAGGTGAATGAACTGCGGATGTTGTGCGGTTTTATGCTTATTACAGCGCTGAATTAGATAAATTAATAGTACGGTACCGCGTACCGGTACTTATTCGCATTCATGAAAAAATTCATTATAATTTCATAATGATTTTTTCATTTATAAATTTCTTACCCTACTATTAAAAAAATTTAATTTACAGTACGGTATGTTCTTTTTATTATCCAATGGCAAATTACTATAAATTAATGGTTTTAATTTTTAAAAAATATTTAGTAGGCATGAGCTTATATGCATCATTTAAAAAAGCTTGAAATAAAATTCTGAAGTACTAGGCCTAATAGAAAATAGGCTTGCTTAATATTAAAAAAGATCATAGTTCTTAGAAAAATTAGAATAACTCAAATTGAAATAGGATTAGTTAAAAATAAGTCATGGTTTCTACGAAAAATTAATTTAAAAAGAATTAAAATTAAAATAGAATTATATTTAAATAAAAAAACTTTTACAAATAATCGACTAATCGTATTTTAGAATTCATTCAGAATTAATAAATAAAATAGACAATTATACATTGTAAAGTTTTTTTGACTATAATCCTGTTAAAATTATTTTAATTGTTTTAGATTAGATAATGATCTATAACAACCATTAGATTAATGATTAGATAAAATAAAATTAATTCAAAATTATCTCTTTGTAGATTGCCATAAGAAATGGCCAGCCTCTTGGGTTCGGCCTCGTCGAGTTTGACTCGCCGCACGATGCCGAAGAAGTTCAGTTGGCGATGCAGCGATACCAGCTAGACGACCACAAAATTCGAGTGACGTTCTGCATCCCAGGTTATCGTGCCATGGTCATCTACAACAAGTTGACGTCAGCTCGAGTGAGCCTCATTTTCTACAGAGCTAATATATTTTTATTGTTTTTAATTAGAAAGTCTTATTAAACATCGCCTGTTACATTACTTGGAATGCATTTCACAATCAATTGTATGTGCACTTAGGTTGGAAGTCATCCAAAACAACCTCTTCTACCTAATCCAACGTTATCGTATGGTAAACCTTCAGCTGCCTTTGGCCAACTGCGCAATTTGACTACCCAAAATCCACAGAGTGAGCTTACAAAATATAATCATCTCATTTCATTGGATTTGAATGTTTTAATTTTCTCGTTTGTTTTTGTTTAGTCTTCCAGGCTCTTCAGACGCTTATGAAACAGAATTGTTTAGCCGGTGGGAGTGATTTTGGATTGTCAGATGGCAAAGGATGCGCTGCAACATCACCGGCGCATCATCAAATGCCTCAGCAGCAGTCTTCGAGCCAAAGTATGTGCAGTGAGTCACTGATTTGATTCCTGCATTTATATCCCCTCGGTGTCCTTTTTGGGCCTTGGCTCTGTTAGGCCCTAGAGATCTGTAATGAGTTGGCAGTGTGGCATTCTACTATAATGATGACAAAAGCAAACGAGAGCCCGACCCATCCAAGTACAACGAAAATGGGGGCTTATGATTAGTCTTGCTGAAGTTGAATCCATCTGCTGAGTGCCTAACCCATTAACGATGCTTAGCTAGGTTAGTAGTATCTATAATTATGCTAATTGCCCCAACGAATGAGGTATGATTTAAAAAAATAGTCTAAATAAGGGAGAAACACAACAAATAAAAACAGTGAAAATGGGCTTGCAATCGCCCCACAATGGCCTAGGTGATGTTCTGCGATGAACCTACATACTGTATAAGACAGAAAGGCAACTAATTTCAATTTCAATTACATGTAGGATAATATTGCACGTCATTTACGTGTACCTGTAATGACGCTGTGCAAGAAATTTCAGCTTATAAATTATGAAAGCTGTCCAACAGGTGGTACATAAGAACATATACGCCTATAGAACTTTGTATGATCGATGCGAAAATGACCCTGAAGTCTTTTTGTTCGACACATTTTTTGATGCAAAAACACCAGCATGCGTGCATGATGTGTTCGTCATTACGTCATTACGTCATTATTTTATTGCGCAGTTCAATTCTTAAATAAAATCTCAAACTCACGTACGGTATGCTGGTACAGATGCGTAGACATTTTTTAAACCTTGAAATTCTTTTTGTCATTAGTTTTCAAATTATAGTAGCAGGCTACAAAAGCCAGCATATTAAACCTTGAAATTTGTTTTCTTATTAATCTTTAAATTATGTTTTTCAATAAATGACGTCTTATGGTTCATTCTTGATTTCTTGAGCTCTGTTTGCAACTAGTCTCAAAAAGTTCAAGGTTATTTCCGTAGTCAGCGAAACAAAATCAATAAGAATATCGCACTATCCTGACATTTTCCCTTCATGTATGTTAAATTTTCCATCATTTTAGGTAACGAGTCCAACATTTCGGCAGCTTTGATTCTCCTCTTGGCCACTCAGCTGCAGACAGAAATTGGCGTCCAACAGGTGCAAATATAAGAATAAAAAGACATTAAAATTTAAGGGCGTCCTCATGAATTTTTGCAGTGACCCTAGTTTCGTCGATAGCTAAGTTTTCTTCTACTGTTATAAGTTATAACAAAATAATACATGTAATTACGAGCCATATTGAACTGTTACTGTATTGAATTGTTACTCATATTTCAGACGCCTATTTTGGGAAACAACAACCAGCTTCTGTCTATGGTGCAGAATGTGTTGAAGAAGCCGGATCCCATTAGCGTAATCTTATTCAAATGAGATTATTAATACATATATGAAAACAAATATTGTCAATAAAAATAATATAAATATTTGATCAATAAAAGCCAGTTAAGCCTATTAAAAATACTGTTAAAATAATTGGTTAGGCCTAACAAAAATTCTGTATTAATATTGATATTTAAATAAATACAATGTAAAATAATTGGCCTATAAATAATTTATAAAAATAATAAAGTTAATCATACGGATATGTCTTAATTTAATTAGTATTTCGTGACGTCAAACTGTTTTATTTTTCTTCTTTTTAATTTAGATGCAAGATGCTGGGCAAGATTTGCAGAGTACTCTCTCTTTGTTGGCTAACGGGCAGCAGTCGACTCCAACATCGATTAATTACGCGTCGCCGACTTCACCGTGCATCAAGTTGGAAAGGCCAAACGTGTCTTGGAATTCCAACGGATCATCATCATTGTCGTGTTCCGCAACACGCGACATCAGTCCTAATTACCACGTACGCAAGGTGCCCTTATTGCCTAATCCGCCTGCTGCTTTGTGTACTCAGACCAACAACTCGACCGCCGGTCTTCTTCCAAGACCAAACTGTTCTCCGTTGGTGAACGGCCTCAATTCCTACCACAACCAACTTCAACAGCAGCAGCAGCAACAACAACAGTCTACAAGTGCCTTATCGTACGGATATCAAGCAGGGCCGTACCAATCATCTCACCAATCGAACTCACCTTTCCTGAGTCAAAACCAGGTGCCTTTCAGCGGTCAGCAGCAGCAGCACGTCGCTTCCGCCATTCAGTCTCCGCTTCTGGGCCAAAAACCTCCTGGTTTTGCGCCGCAAAACTGTCATCAAGTGGCCGTGACTCGAACGATGCCAACTTGCCCTCCAGCAGGGCCGTTTCCAGACATCAACTTTCTGCAACAATTGGTCGTGATGGCCCAACTGCAGCAACATCAACAACAACAACAACAGCAACAACATCAACAGCAGCAAGAACAACAAACTTGCTCCAACATCCAAGGTCAAACCCCGCCATCAAACATCGCGTTTGGACAGCAGTGTCCTCAGGCGAGCCAAGCTTTCTTGGCCCACTTGCAGATGCAAGGTGGTGGAGGAGTTGGAGGCGGACTGGGTGGAAGAATGGGGGACCCTGGAGGGTTCGTAAACCTGCTGCAGTTGGCCACTGCTGGAAGGACCGACCAGCTAAGAGGATCGAGTCTAAATGGAAATTCAAACGTCATCAAACAGGATGGAACAGGAGGAATTCTGGCTGGTCCTCGTATGACATCATCATCATCATCCTCAACTTCATCATCGTCATCCGTGTTGGTTGGTAATAGTCCTTTCGGTCCCATCTGCGGAATTCCACAAGCCATTCCTTTGTCGTTGGCATCGACGGCTGGAGCGAAACTTCCATTCTTTCCGAGCGGAGGCGCCACGTTCGGCGCGTTGACTGACCCCAGCGGAAAGCTGAGTGTTCAAAATGGCCTTCTTGGACCCAGTCTTACGTCCACGAATTTCTGCATGCCTAATCTACGCCAACAACCGCCGCATCCCATTCTGGTGTCGCAGCTCGTTGCAACCGGCGTTCAACAAAGAGGATCCGTGTTGGGAGATTTTTGGCAGTTTTCTCAGGGAGCAATTTTTAACAATGCACAGGTTGGGAAAACTTTTTTATTGCGTAATTTAAAGAATCATTCGATTGCACTTAGGACAAATTCTCATTTGTTTTAATGCCAACAGGTTTTGGGTGTCAAACGCAAACTGCAATTCACTTTGCCAGATCGCAATAGCATTAATGGTGTCGATATGCAAAACTCCTTTCTTCAGGCGCCCTGTTTCAAGCGGAGACGTCCTTGATCTCGACGAACGCAAGCAAGGAGGCCGTACGTGTCCAGTGTAGTATGAGCTGGTTTTATTTAACCTTAAATAAATTAAACACCATCAATATTTAATATATATATACAGTACCATACAGATATATGCTTATATTAATTATTATGAATTTTCTTTTTGTTTTTTAATTAAATGATCTTGATGATATTAACTAATTTCTAGCACATTCGGATAGATGGGCAGTTTGTGCCTTTATTTATTTTTATTTTTTATTACCGTACAAATTTAAAAGTCAAACTTAATTAATACTGGGCTTGGAAATGTTTATGTCCAATTGTCCATAGTATAAGCAACTATTTCCAGAGTTGTCATTAATTTAACTTTGATTCTGGCTAATTTGTTTTTCTTCCAAAAAAAGCC
>JAQIYI010001673.1:0-11257 GCA_034700265.1 Polyzonium germanicum
TGTACAACATCTGATGTTTAATGGTCATGGCCTCCTCTAATTGGCTAGACGCATTGCATGACGTCATACAACACAAAATTCTTGAAAATTTACCAACGCAGTCGCAATCGCTTGCAAACAAAAAATGACTGCCTTTTGACGCACGGTATGACGTCAAAACATGGTTGTAACGCATGCAACGGAGTTACATAAACTCAAAATTAAAGATGGCGTCCTCACGTGGCAGCATCTTGCGTCAATGCGTTAGCGCTCGTTACTCATTGCTAGATGTAACCTGCAAATTGTAGGCCTACAATGCACATGTACATGTAGGTCCACATCATCATTAGGCCTATAGTTAATTTTCTTCTGGAAACCGGCTATTTTATCCGTTGTATTTGAGGCCTATGATTTTTTATTATTATTACTAGGCCTAGTTATGAACTTACAAGTTAAGTGTAGTTTTACTAGTTTAGTTATTGTCAAGTTGTTTAATTAGGCCTGAACGTAAATTCTGACTTTTTATAGGGGCGTTTTCAGGAAATATCGCCTATGCCTAGAAGCTAGAACAATTGGTAGGCCTAGCGTATCATTTAATAAGGAGGGGGAGGGGGGAGCGTTAGTCAACAGCAACCTGCTAACAAGAGTGTTTATTATGGCTTCTTGCTTGGCCGAATTGTAACGTTTACGACGATTACTGAGTCGCACCATTGAGCACGTAAGCTTATTAGATCGGCTAGGCCTCTATTCAGCTTTCGCTCTTCAGATTTCGCACTTATTAATAGTACCGGTAGCTTAACTTGCGGGCCACAAGTCTACAATGTAGCGTGATAGACGGCGAGAAAAACAGTCGCAGTAGGCCTACTTAACGGCGCGACGTCGCAATGTTGTAGCCTAATTTTCTTTATTGTTTCTTTGTACAAATTCATGTCATGCCGCTCATTGCTCCGACTGTATATCTCGGCAGGTGCAAATGAGGCTTAAATGTTAACCTCGTGCGATCTAATAATATATGGTGAGCTGTAGAACTGGAAAACCACGAATGACTTCGGTCTATCAGTTATCAAACTTGTCAGTCCTTTTTTTCTTCTTATTCCGTCATGCGACGCTATAAAAAGATCCGGAAGTGTTTATCCGTTCCGCCATCAGACTCGAATTTCCATCGGACTAGGCGGTCTAAGCCTAGATCGAAATCGAAAATTGATACGATTTTTTTACTAGGCCTACAGTATATTTCCATTTGAAATTTAACGTTTAAATCCCATTGTCAGTTCACTTGATTCCTTTGATTGGTAGGCCTAGGCCTAATTAAAATCGAAAGCAAAGATGACGTGGAGGGGGGGGGAAATAAATAAAAAAATACATCCTCACTTCCGGCAAATAATAAGATGTAGGCCTAGGCCTAGGCCTAATAAGAAATAATCTTTTATTTTATGGTTCCACTATCATCGTATGTGCGTCATTGATCCTTAAAAAATTAGACCTTTTTATGTTTTCCAGAAAATGGCCGCTTGTGTCTTAAAGGTTGTTGTACATGTACGCTATCCTGCCTGGTGGTGGCGCTGCTAGTCTTCCCGTATAACGTGGATCTGCCGTTAGGCCCGTATCCATGTAACGCTATCCGACTATTTATTTTGTCCAGACAGCCAAAAACTTGAAAAATAAATAGTACGCCTCGGCTAGGCTGATAGCAAGGCATAAAACGTTTCGCTTGGATGCAGTTTTATTGTTATTTATTTCGAGTTTTGATTGCCAAAAACACCGGAAGCTGTGCGTTAATGCGGCTGAGACTTATGAATTATAATTTCTGTGAATAGTTTTTAGTTTTTTACGCAAGAGAAAGCATAGGCCCTACACCGTACAATGTACATGGGCGAGGGGGAAGGGAGGGGAGATAATAGGCCTAATTAGAGGATAATTGCAGTTTTTCTTTCTATTTTGTTTCTTCTTTGCTTGTCCTCATTGACTGTGGGATATTATGCACAATTTACTTTTATGAAAATTACATGTATATTCATAATTTGGACATAGGCTTATGTATTGTGGTTGGGGGTGGGGCGTGGGAGTCGCATTATGCCGGATTCGTAAGGTAGCGATTTTGCGCGATTCGAGATTTTGCATATATAGGCCTTCGGCCTATAAAGAAAATCGCAAATCGCGCCAAATCGCACACAAAATGGCTGCCTTGCAATCCGCCCTTATGCCGCCATTATTAGGCCTACTCCAACCAACTATGTATGGAGGGGGAAGGGGAGGACTGAGGAGTTTCGAATGAAAATAACAGGTCACATGTTTGCTTTTGTCACACGCCATAGACACGTATGAATATTCTGTGTGTTTAGGAGAACAAATAAATAAAGCACGTGAAATTTAATTTCTTTTGGCTTAGGCTATATAGGCCTACACAATTACACAATACACATGTTACATGTAGGCTATATTATAGGACCTACAATAGATAAGCCAGCACTGTCAACACATGCATGTAGACAAATCCTAACTACATTCTATCAAGTACTAGTATGTCTATTTGATTCAATGGCCGTAAAGGCCACGTCACTGTTAAAACAGCTTTCACCAGAACCATAAGGGTTGGCTTAACCTGAAGTTGCACTTTATTAATAAGGCATAGGCCTACGCTCGTACAACCCTTCTCCTTAGAATAGGCCTAATGCATTTGTCGGCCTAGAAAAACAAAAATGTGCGGCGTTGATGTTGTTGTTGGTTTCGTTTCCTGACGTTCTGGAATTTCATTTTCAATGAACACGCATTCAAGAGTCATAAAGTAATAAACTAGGCTGAAATTAGCATTCCTTTCTGCAAGAACCAATTACAGCGAGCTAGCTCCCCTGTGTGCTTTTGACATATTTCTTGTAGCCTAGACATTTAAAATGTTAAATTAATAAGGACGCTTGTTTCGTTTAAATTAAAACTTATAAAAGGTGTTTTGTTGTTTTTGTTTTGCCAAGTTTGTTTCTAAACACTTAGGGCAAAATTTTCAAGCATTGTTTGCATGTACGATGCTCGTACATGCGATGTGATGCTCGTAGGTAGTGTTGCACGCATGGGAAAAAAAACCCAGGGAATTTTGGGAAGGCCAAATTGGTCCGGGCAAAAATTGGGAAAATTGGGGAAAAACGAAGAAATCAGAACAATGTAGGCCTACTTGTGGTATAGCCTTAGCCGTATACATAATCTCTGATTGCCTCGTCATTAGTGCTATGGTAAGTCATTAGTAGGCGCCACGCCAACACTAGATAAGAGCTCAGTGTTGAATATAGTTATATCAAATGTGACAATTTACTATTTATTGTTCGATCGCGAGAAAGCTTCCTTATTACTCTATTAGGTCCAAAACACCATGTTGAGTCTATGGGGCTAACAGGAAGTTACCCAAAGCTCTGTATGTGGCCAACCAGAAGTTGTCCTATGGGGGGGGGGAGGCTACAGCATGCCAAGTCTTAAGGGTCACCTGTGAGTTGTCTAAAACTATCTTAAGTGTATTGGGCAAACCGGAAGTGGTTCACAGACTGTGTTTATTCAATAGGGTCAACATAAAACAGTTTAATCCCATGGGCGCCTACTTGTGGCCGGTTTTTTCTCACTTACTTGAACAAATTCTTCAAATTAAAATTCCAATTGTAACCAAATTTTGACCAAAATGTAACCATTTCAAAATCTTCTTTATAGAAATATTCCATAATTTTTACCTAAGGTCTACATGTTTATCCACTCATGACCTAATTGTAGTTAATTTTTGTTAATAGGCCTATTACCCCTAGTCTAAATTATATGCAGACCAATTGTCAAATAAATTGCCGTTATTTTTGTTTATTCCTATCAATCCTATCCCTACTCCCTATAAGTGACCAATGTTTGGGCGCATCTTCCAAATAGGGCTGGGCCCTAGTGCGCTTAACATTCTTTTCTTATCAACAGCTTCAGAGCACTTTGTCACAAAGCTAGCTTATTTCTTAGAAACTCCCCAGAGATTTTTTTCTCATGGTTGTTGAAATGCTAATCACAAAATAATCTTTCTTTTTTGTTTTACTACTATGCCTAGGCCTAGCTCTTATTATTAGGCCTATTATTATTATTATTATTTCGGCATGAGGCCGCCAACTTACATGTATATCCTGAAAACCTTCGCCTTTTTGTTGTTTTTGTTTCTCGGCGTTTTCTAACGTTGACAAGTTGAGATTATTTTTTATTATTAAATACACTGTTTTGCCATTATGGTCGTATGTTCGCGTGGGAGGCATTTCCGGACAATCGGACATTCTTTGGCTAGGCCTAGGCTAAGTATTTTTTTTCTCATGTTGTGGCTCGTTCATCAATCTTGCCATTTAGGGCCACTTCGTTTGGGGCCCTCTTTAAGGAGAGGATGTTGAACGTTGAATAGGTTTTATAATGCTGATTTATTTGAATTTCTTCGTGGGTTGATCTGAAGCATAAAGGATTATTTATTACATGTAGGCCCAGGCCTACAACTAGACTTATACATGTAGGCCTATGCCTAGGCAGACAAATTATCAATTGTGGATCATTTTTAAGTAATAAGACCCGCCTATGCCCATTCGTGTTATTCAATTTTTTGTATTTGTTGTTTAGGCCTACATGCCAACTTCATACATGTATGACAACTTTGGGTCTACCGTAGGCCTACATCAAAATGTCTGCAGAATTGACAGAAATTCTCTCAGGCTTATTTATCGCGTCGCTCGCTTGATTTGCATACAATTGCTGAGTACCTACGCCTTTACGTTGATGGCATTTCGTATGCCTAATTCTATTGTTGTTTAATGTTTATAAATAAAAAAAGTAGTAGTCCTAAATAAATGGGTTCGACCTTTAGTTACATGTAGGCCTACATGTAGGCCAAAAGGCATAGGCCTATAAGCCGAAGTGGCTACATGTCATTTTAAGTGTGCTGAAAGTCTTAAATAAAACAGCCGAGGTGCGCTACATGTAGGCCTACCTGATTTTGTTTATGTTTTAAATTCCTGTTTCAGCGTTTCTTGATGACACCGGACTACAATGGGGATTAATAATGTGATTCAATGACACATTTAGCAAAAAAAACACGTGCGTTGAGCTCAAGACAAGCAGGGATTGTGGGAGGCCTATGCATTATAGCTACATTTAGATTTTAAACACGCTACCACGGTTATCCTACATAATAAAACCGTTTTCTTGTCTGGCTCACTCTTCATTTTAGGCTCGTTAAAATAAATAAATAGGCCTAGAAAAAAAAACATCCAACATTGTTTTGAATAGCCTGCGACAAGACAAGATTGTTTTCTTTTCTTTTCGTTTCTAGCTGCTAAGAAGGAAGTGTCACGTGATATAAAAGTTCACGTCTACTTCGCTGGACCGTATCCTAATTGTGGAAATATAAATTCATAAAAAATGTTCCAACTTGTCTGCTGTCTAGGCCTATTGTTTAGTTGCATGCAGGCCTATACACTTATACAGTAGATTTTATTTTTAGCCTTCGGAAATGCGATTATTTATATTTGCACGCAAGCCGTTTGAAGGCCTAGGCCTATATGCCAGGCTATTACCGCTTGTTTACGTGCACTTCATGCAGCGAGCGCCTGCAGTGTTGGCTAGTTAATGGCCTAATTAGTAAGAACTAAAATGTTGAAAGATTTCGTCCTTTCGTTGCTCACTAGGTTGAAGTAGGTTCACATTGCTCATGATGCTCACGTGTGTCTTGTCGTCCTGAATCATGATCGATTGATCGTGATGAACTTGTGCGACTAAAAATAGAATTTTGTGGCTGAATGTGATGAGCCAAATATTTTAATTCAAATCTGCTGAATCTGAATGAAATAAATTAATTTTTTGATCGTCGTTTCTCTCGTCCGTTTGCAGGACCTGGAGTTCCACGGTGTCATGCGCTTCTACTTCCAGGATGCCGGACAGAAAGTGGCCACCAAGTGCATTCGAGTGGCGAGCTCTGCGACGACGACCACCGTCATCGAGACTCTAATCGAAAAGTTCCGGCCGGATCTGAGGATGCTGTCCATACCCGAATACGCGCTTTACGAGATCCACGAGAGCGGAGGCATGTTTTCACACTTAATAAATTTTTTTTTCATCTAGGGTTTTTTTTATCTAAAAACTACAAACATAAGTCATTGTCTGATTTTCATTTGTCGTGAGTCTCTTGATATTTTATTACTGATTTTATTTCAGCAGACGAGAGAAAACTCGGCGAAGGCGAGAAACCGTTGCTGGTGCAACTTAACTGGCATAAGGACGATCGCGAGGGACGTTTTCTTCTCAGAAGAATGGACGAGAAAACATTTGTAACTCATCAGAGTCTAGAAGATGGCACCCATTTCAAACGAAAACTGTCCAAACGTGAGAAAAAGGAGAAGAAGAAGCGAGAAAAGATTCTGAAAGCTAAGGTGATTTCAAAGACGGTGTTCCTTAAATTTGCGAATGTCAGAAAACAGAGTTTTCAAGAAAATTTACATATTTGTTGTAATTGTAACAGAAAGTAACGGACGAAGTTATTAATTACCCGTTCACAACGTTCGCTAGAGGTTCTAAAGTGGAACCCAGTCATATAGATGTTGCGTTATTATTGTTTGCATGCATAGACAATTGAGGAAGAAGAAGAAGACAAGGATGGCATTGCTGAAAAATTGTACACCGAAATGCCGGAAACAAGTTTCACTCGGAGTATTTCTAATCCAGAGGCTGTGATGCGACGTCGACGACAGCAGAAACTGGAGAAGAAGTTGCAGCAGTTTCGAAGCAAAGATGGCGGACCAGACACGGGTCAATAGCGTTTAATTTTGGACCTGGTTTAATATGTTTTATTTTTTATTTTTTCTATGTTCTGATCTTAAATGAATTTCTGATCTTACAGGTGGTACGTTAAAAATCTATGGCGAGTCTTTGTGCAAGGACGTGCCGTACAAGACGCTGCTGCTTTCAGTACGCGATAACGCCGCTTTCGTTGTCAAGGAGATGCTAGATAAGTACGGACTGGACAGAGAGGATCCCGCCAATTACTGCCTCGTGCAGGTAGATGATTGCTGTTTTTTAATCGGTTCCTTATTTGTCATCCATTTTTTTTCTTTTGTTTTTTTCTTTTTCTTATCCGATTCAACGTTTAATTGTTTAAATTGTTGGTAGGCCCAGACCTATTCATAAAATGATGATGATAACGAGATCAATATTTTAAACTAGTTCAAAAATACACGTAGTTCATCAAGATTACATGTATTTTGAGTCTTTGAGACGCTGTTAAAAAAAGATCCATGTGCTAAACAGGAAGTAACTAAGCAAGTTATTAATTGCGTCCACATCAATAAAGTAGGCTAGTTTAATGATCTGAAATTGCATTGAAATAAATATAATGTATATCAAGCGTAATCTTATATAAGTTAACCCTAAATAAATGTATGTTCATTTAAAAAACGTTTTAAAATATTTCAAATAGGTCCAATTAATAAGTCATTCCTTCCTTCCTTCCTTTTTTCTTTCTTTCTTTCTTTCTGTCTAGCAGTTTGAAAAAATGATTTATTTGTATTTGCTTTTGTAGGTTTTAGTTGATGGAGATCGGGACAGCAGAGAGTATACGGGCAACAATGGCGTTCCAAAGGAAGTGATTCTAGACGACGACGAATGCCCTCTGGCTATTCTAATGAATTACCATCCGTCCAGAGGTATATTTCTAAACTGTTAAAATGTTAACAATTTGAAAATTAAATATCAAAGATAATTCTTATTTTGCTTTGTAATTGATTTAATTATATGTACAATTGTACATGTATATGATATACAGATGTATGATACTCATGATTTCAAAAAATTCCTAAAAATTTTATAATACTCTTTAGATACTCATAATTAATTCTTAATTGTTATTAAAGTAAATTTGTTTCACTTTGCAGGTTCACCAATCTTTCACATTCAGAAGCGCCCTGGCGACTACCAGCCCCG
This sequence comes from Polyzonium germanicum, assembly GCA_034700265.1. NCBI lineage: Eukaryota > Metazoa > Arthropoda > Diplopoda > Polyzoniida > Polyzoniidae > Polyzonium > Polyzonium germanicum. Next base: position 7,942 of record JAQIYI010001673.1, read on the forward strand.
CAAGCGAAAGAAAAAACCTAAATCGGCGAAGGGCGGAGATCCAGAAGGTCTCCACTTTGTGGATGGATCCTCCGAACGCATTGAGCCGTTTTTCCAAGAACTTAATCCAGGTGCGATCGAGATGACTTTAAGGTTTATATTTAATTTACGAATAAATTAATTAAAATGATCACCGCAATTTTATCCTTTGCAATTGAATAGATGGCAGCGATGTGACGTCGTGCGCGCCCAAACGCTACGCGTTGGGACCAAACGTGACGGAAGTGGGCAGCGAGCGTGGCGTGTCGACCAACGTGCAGCACTTACAATTGTTCGGACCGAATGTCTACCCTCGACACTGCGTTGTCGCGCATACGGACGGCATCGTGACAGTTACGCCTTGCAATCGCGACGCAGAGACTTTTGTCAACTGGCAGCGCATTCACGAGACCACGATCTTGCAGCACGGCATGATCGTCCGCTTCGGAAAGATCCATTGCTTCCGTTTTCTCGATCCAGCTGCCAATGAGGTTCATGTTTTTACATTATCTGCCTTTAAATTGACAAATGCCTCATTGGATATGTTTTATTAAAACTCATCTTTCTTATTTACGTTTGTAGAGGCGACAGAGGCACGACTCCATCAGTCGTCATCAGGGAGACATCTCTTACGACAAGTGAGTAAAGAAAATAAAGAAATACTTGCAAAATTTCTGGAAGCAAGAATTCAACTCGTTAAATTAATGATGCATTGATGATCAAGGCATTCGATGAAGGATGATACCTCATTACATCGTTCCTTTGATAACGACGGCAATGTGGAGACTGTGTCCACTTCCAGCTTGAAGGAAGAGCAACATTCCGAGCGTGGCGGCAAGGAGAACAGGTGAGCTGACGAGATTATTTAACAGAATTACAAATTGAAATATTCGCCTCTTGAATTAAGATTTTGAATTTTGGCTGAAGATTTACGATTATTTTCCAACGAGACATTTTTGTTTTAAATTTGACAACTTTAAATGAAGACCGCGCGCAGATTTGGGTAATTGCCAACGAGCCAGTATTTATGATTTAATTTCATGTTTATCTATGGTTTCGTGGAACTTGATTCTTTCCAAACTATCAGTATGCCTACGCATTTGTACAAGAATCTTTTGAATATAATTATCACTTTCTGTCATTCCCTACTTTCTGGCATTCTATACTTTCTGTCATTCCTGTCTTATGTAGAATTATATTTAGATTTAAAGCATTTAAAAATAATATAAATAGTAATCCAAAATATTTAAAAATACATTTAAAATGATTTTAAATTTAAAATTCGTTTTTGTTTTTTCAACATACTGTAGGATTCATTCTCTGTAGGCCTATTAAGTATTTATAGTATGTTGACATTTCTTTTCAGGATTCCTCACAATGCCTTGGAGATGCAGCACCGTGGTCACGATCCCATTTTGCCTGCCATACTGGAGCTGTGGGACGATGGCGAGGATCCATTTTTGGCGTCCACAATCTCCGGATTAGACACTGCCGCCGTCCAATTTAAACTGGCTCCCACTTACACTCTGTACATGGCTTCTCGCTTTCGAGCTTCGACGCACTACCGACCAGAGATAGCGCCCACAGAGCGAGCGCACCGGCTCACCGTAACGCTCACCAAGGTGGCCAACAAGATTCAGACGGTCATACAGGTTAGCCCGCACCTTTTTTTTTTGCGTTCCACTAATCAGCTAGTGCAACTACACACGCTGTGTTGGAGAATCTATCGCGTGACGATTTGTGTATTTGTAGGACCGCTGCCTCGAAGCCGGATCTCTCGCTTTCTGGATGGCCAACTCCTCAGAGTTGTTGCATTTCTTGAAACAGGATCGCCATTTGAGTCCATTCTGCGTAGACGCGCAGGACATTCTCGCAGAGTGCGTTCAGATTGCATTCCGCAATTTGGTGAACTGCATGCAAAACGAGCTGCTCAATTCCATGTCTGCTTTCCTCGAGGACAGAGACGATTTGGGCGAGGAGGAGGGAACAAGCGGTTAGGGATACCGTCATAGCAACCATTGTGGTTGATTGTTGTTTAATGAATACGATTAATCAAAATTTAGTATTTTTGTTAGCGTATTAAAGGATATATAATTTTATTGTTCGCAGGAGAAATGTTGTCGGTGGTGTCGTCGGCGATGGCGTTGCTGCGGCGCTGTCGCGTGAACGCTGCGCTCACGATTCAGCTCTTCTCTCAACTGTTTCACTTCGTCAACATGTGGCTTTTCAACCGTGTGGTGTGCGAACCGCGATCGATGATGTGCACCAGGCTCTGGGGTGCTCGCCTTAAGTGTCGTCTGGCTCGAATAGAGATGTGGGCCGAGAAGCAGGGTCTCGAGCTAGCCGCAGACTGTCACCTAAGCCGCATACTTCAGGTATGCGCGCATTTATTTAATCTTTGTTTAAACACGGATACATTTATTTGTTTTCCATGTTTGTAGGCTGCGGATTTGTTGCAGTTTCCGAAAGGCACTTCCGACGATTTGGCCGCCATCAGCTCCACGTGTTTAAAGTTGAATTCTCTCCAGCTTCGTTCGTTGCTCGAGCGTTACCAACCGGCGCACGACGAACCCAACATTCCGCAATTACTCGTTGAGAACGTCATCAAAGTAAGTTTGCTTATTGCAAATTGAGATAAATCATTAGCACGGGTTAATCAAGTTCTGTTGCCGTAATAGGTTGCTGAAAGTACAGCGGATGAGATGATTCGTTCAGAAGGCCGCGACGTCCGCTTGGAAGAGGACCCGGACTTGCAGCTACCTTTTCTTCTTCCGGAAGACGGATATTCCAGCGACATTGTGCGCGGTGTGCCAGCCGGACTGCAAGAATTTGTCTCGCCGTTTCAGAGAGCGGGACTGTGTCGTCTGACTATTCAGCCTTCTTCTTCCGGGTTCTGGACAATCTACATGACAGAATTTGAATTGCAACACAACAACCATGGGGTAAATGCTTGTTGAGTTACTTTAGTTTTTGTGTGTTTGTGATGTTGGTAGTGCTTCAATGCGTGGTTTATGGTTTTAAATAAAAAAATAGCCGACGAGCCCAAGTGTTCAAAGCCATCCTGCCGAACGTGATGCGGCGCGCGTTCCTGGGTCGTCGCTTGAACCAGAAGTGGCCACAATCAAGCTGCAAAAGAGTAACAACGGAATGGGACTTAGCATTGTCGCAGCCAGGGTGAGTGGCCAAAGTCCGTTTGTGCTTTGAGACATCTAGATTAAATTTGCAGATAAGCCTCGTTTAGTTTTTATTATTTAAATTTAATTTTCTACTTTTAATTTACATTTAATCAAATTTGGAT
>JAQIYI010001674.1:0-11244 GCA_034700265.1 Polyzonium germanicum
TTTAATTTGATTTTCCATCTCATCCTTCACGAGTTATATTTTCATCTTTCCGATTTTTGTTTCCAATTTTTTCGGAAATATTCCCGCACTCCTTAATTATAGGGGTGCTACACTTGTATACCACTTGTACTATACTTACGTATGAAGTGCGACACATGCTCGTCGCGGCTCGCAGCGAAGGTAGAATATACGGCCCAATAGTATTTTCCGTGCTGCCCATAGTCCTTGTTCTCATCGTCAGATTCATCTGAATCGTCGTCCTGGCCAGCTTCCAAGGAGTTGTAGCGGGCAGCCATTTCGCCGATTGGAGCGTAGAAGGGTCGCAGAGTGGCCAAGACATCAAGGCCATTTTTGACGGCACTCTCGACGCCGTTGGCGACGTTCATCAGCTGCGCAAAATACCACTCGGCGATCGTTTCCTCGCCGAGGAAAGGTCGCAATATCTTGTTGAGCGGATGGTTGGCCTCCGTAAGTGCTTCCGCCACGGCTTCGAGCCACTGCCATTGGATTTTGAATATTTGTAAAAAAAATTCAATTTTTAAAAATGAATTTCAAATACCGGTATTGGGAAAAAAGAATTTTTAATTCTTAAAAGTATTTGAAATTCATTTTTAAAATGATTTTTTTGCGTTTAATTCGTTTTGAAGATTAATTTTTGCAAAATCATTTTAAAGGCATCTTTGGGCTACCCCAAACAGAAGCACGCTGTGTATTTATAATTGTATTATACATGTATAAGGGAAAGTTTTTGATCAAATTGGCCTTACCTTCTCCAATTTCTGATCGATATGCTCGTGAAGCTCTTTGGCGATCGCCGGATTCCTGATGACCATCACGGCCAAGTGCGATGGATCGTCCGCCGTGAAAGTGTAATGACTGATGAACGCGTCCGGGTCACGCTTTTAAGTTGAGACGAATGGATGAATCGAGTTTTTTTAGACATAAACTTTGAGACATTGTGCAGATTTCGTGAATGATGGACGACTCACTTGGATGTCTTCGCAGATTCTCTGCTTGCAGAAGGTGATTTGACCTTCACGACGGTTAGGTAGACTAAACACTGCGTACACGTCCAGATTGAGGTCGGCGAACCTGAAACTGACGCTGTTATTGAGTTTATCCTTCAGGTTGACATTTACCACCATGTTTGGCACCAGTTTAGTGTCCTGCACGAGTAGTTTAAAAATCAATTCGTATCTGTGCGACGCACATAGTTAATTAAGGGTTTTGAAAACTATTTAAATCGGGCACCTTGCTCTTGACCGCGATCGTCTTCAAGTAACCCTTTGTCCAATTGGCTTTAACGTTGACGTCCGCGAGACTGTTCTTCATCCACATCTCCTCGCCCGTCTTGAACACAACCTCTGAAATGTACGAAACAACAGAAAATTCCTCATTCAGGAAGAGTAAACTGCAGTTAAATATTTAACTGCATTATGGTGGCCCAGTATGACAATTTTAGAAATAATTTCTTGCCAAAAGCTCCCCTAATCTGCAGGCTCCCTGTAAACTAATCATGAAATTAACTAGAGCTCCCAATTATTAAAATATATTTAACTGCAGTTAACTTTTCTAGTCGGTATGTACTTATTATCTGCCAACTGGAGCTTAATTTAACCAACTTCAATAGCGAATAATTTGTGTCTCACGGTGCAATTGAAGTTTCAGCACTTCCCAAATGGGCGAATCGGCCAGGATGTCCAGAGTGAGGAGAGTGTCATTCGAATCCGAGTAATGAGCGTAGAGAGTGGTGTTCTGGACGTAGAAACTCGAGTTGAATAGCCCGTTCGCTTTGATGCCCAACGCATCGTCGTCCAGAGTTGCGTTAAAAGTGTAATCGGCGTAGTCCTCGTCCTGAGCCGAGATCAGAGTCCACACTGATCGGTGACTGTAAGAGCCTTGCTGAGCCGGATCTTTACCGAAGCGCGTGTAGAACAATTTGTCCGTTGCTCTCCACAGCAGATTCAGGTTAGGGTTGACAATGTAAGATCTTGCCTCCCAACTGAAAGAATTTTTAATTAGGCCCAACAGTAAAATTTCATTGAACAAAAATGTTAAAATATAGAACTGGAGCCGCGCACTCTTTTCTGACACCCTGTACTTTAAAATTAAATAAGACGCTTACTAAGCTATTGCATAGTAGGCCTATATTATAAAATACATGAATGCTCGAACTAGTGAAAGACTGAGAGTGACTAATGATTAGTGTAATTCTCGAGGCCCGCGCCATCATATACTTATTAATTTTATTATTGTTGTGGAGCACTCACTCCAACTTTTGTTTCGATGTGCCGCTAGCGTAAAGTCCAGCCTCGATCCTTTTGTAACCCGGAACGTCCAGAAGAGCGAATAAGTTGACGGTTCGATCATTCTTGTCCACTTCAGTAGGACTAAAATCGGCACCAGTAGGCCTAAATTCGGCACCGAGATTGAGCACCAACGATTCGGATTGGGGCCTAAAGTGAGCAGCATATTTCGGATCCCAGTATTCAACCTGAAACCAAGAATACAGGGTGTCCCATCCATAATTATATTGATCTGCTTTTGAATTTTCATCAGCTTTTTCAACTTTTCCTTGAATTGATTCGCTTAAAGGGGAACTCTCATTAGATTTTCGCTTTTTTCAAGATTATGTTTTCTGAGTAAAATGTTTTTTTTTCTAATACGGTAAATGTAAAATTAAAATAAATCTACGATGCTTGTTTTTTTTTAAATAGATTTTTGGAATATTTTAATCATTCTTAAAAGCTCACTCAGCGTCTATTACGTAATGATGACGCAGTTTTCGTACTGACGTATTTATCGAAACCGATAGAGTAGACTCATGATCGTTGGAAATATTTCTAAATAAATATTGAAAAAGATTGCAATATTGAGAAGAAAAAAAAGATAAATGAGTCGCTAAGTTTTAATTATTGGCAGATAAGGGAATATTTTATTCAATTTTATGAATGAGACTTCCTTTTTAAGTTTTGTTGAAATTCTCAAAAATGGATGGCTGATTAATTACTTACCTCGTTTTCGTGTAGCCTATCAAGGAGCAAGATTCTTTCGCGCTTTATGACCAGCGTTAAGTTTCCTCCTGCTGGACTACCTTTCTTCACACTGCGGCGATTTTCCAACGACCAAGTTACCCGCGGAAGGACTACGCTCGCTCGCTTGTAGTTCGTCGTCACCATGCCGTCGTCCGACTCTCCAATTTCGGACGCGACAGTCAGATTGACGAACGACTTTATATGGACACAAAAAACAACAATAACAATTAACCTGATAATTCCGCCATCTTTGAAGTGCATATTTGTTTTTTTGAAAACCTGAAGTTTGTTGTCTGGCAATGATCTGTGTGTCATGTTCCAGTAGCTGAACTCGTTCCCGTCGGCCTTGTTATCGAGGTGACCGAAAGAATCGATCCTGAAGCCGGTGGTCTTGAGGAACATGTGGCCGTGCCTCGATTCGTCGCCATCCGTTATGCCGTGGTAGTGCAGTTGCACTTGAGCTTCGTTGTCACTCGTCCAGAAGAACGGCGGCAACAGCCTTTTGTCTTTACTGCCCGGCTTCGAGCTGCAGTTTGAAAGAAAAAATTGGTCAAATTGACATTTTTTGTTGAAAATTCGATTCTAAGCAGACGTCATGATTTACGGCTTGAAGGTGAGCAGGTGATCGATGATGTCCGCGTGAAGGAACGACGTCTTGGTGCGGTTCCACGTGTACAAGTTCTTCTTGGGCGTTTGAAGGACGGCGATGCTCGTGCGCACGTCCACCATCTTGTCCACCTTGTCCTTGAGCTCGTAGTGCGGTAGGTCTCGTTCCCGCATTACCATTGAACGTTTGCTAGTCTAGATTTGATTAAATTTTCAACAAAGTTGATGGTCTTCAGAACAATAAATCGTTTAAGTCATGGCTGCAGGCACAACACCAACTTTATAAAAAAAAGTAATTTGGTTTTTGGTTTTTTTAAATAAATTTTTCTCTATTTATACACCGTATTTTTTCTCATTTATTTTTCTTTACTAAATTAATAGAGTAATTAATTAGGCCTATCTAATTTATGAATAATTATAATCTAATTATCTACATCTGTAATTTACTAATCTAATTAGAAATTGATTAAATGAAAAATTATTAATAAGAAAAAATAAATAAGAAAAAATTTAAATAAATAAATTTGATACGAGCGCAGGTATATGTTTTGCTTTTTTAAGGTTTTTATGTCCAAATTGAATTTCAAAAAAACAAATAAGGACATTGCAATGTAATGCTGCCATTTACCGTGTAATTAAGATTCAACTTTGAGCCCATAATCGAGGCTTGCAAAACAGACTTTTGTCCATCATCGTCGTCGTTAGGCTTTGTCGACGTTTCCACCTTGATGGCCAGTGCTGGAACTTCAAACTTGGACGAATAATTATTGCTTTCAGAGCCATTGGACTCGAAATGAGCAGTAATCACTTTGTTAAGCTTGACGCCTGCAAAACAACAATGAAATGAATGAAACAAAATTATTTTGTGTAACTTAATAAATCAGATATGAGTGAAACCTATTGACAAATTAGGAAAGATTTGTAAGCCCACCGTCAGTTCCAATGATCAATGTGTGCTTTGAATAACCGTTTTTGTCACCGACGATCTCGACGTCGAGCAGATACTTATCCACAGACCTAGTAATTTAACTATATAGTCAGTAGTTGCATATTACTCGCTACTAGCCTACTGTTGGAGAGTTGTTTGTCTCAGAACTGTATAAACTGTGATAGAAATTTATAATTCTGACTAATTTCTCTCAATTGCGTACTTGTCAACGAACTCTGCAGTCAGTTCCCAGTTCGCAGATTGGCTCATGAGCGCCCACTGCGACTGCCGCTGAGTGCTTCCGGTTTTCGCGTGCGAACTCTTGTGGCAAATCAGTATGCCGAGCGTTTTGGCAACGTCGGTCGTGCACCAGGATTTCTTCGCTTGTCCCAGTTTGGAGTCTTCCACTTCCACGGCCACCAGTCTGGAGGAAGCGGTCGTCTTGCGACTACAATACAATTGTAAATCAAATTTTAGAGTTTGAGTGACGCTTGTAACTAACTGATCCTAACTAGATTCAAATCACCTAAGACTCAGAATGTTCACTGGTCGCTTGGGCAGCTTGATTGACAGACGAAATCTGTCTTTTAGAAATTCGGCTACCAGGCCTGTGTCGAATGACGTGGCGGCGCTGGCGAACGTATTGATGGTGCCACGCGCGTAGCCTGGCAAAGAGATCGTCACCGACTGGTCCACGTCAAACGTACCACTGCAGAAGAGTAATATGATGGACAAATAATTGAGTAACATTGCGTTTGGCACCATTACATTGGAAAGGACAAAAAATGCACGAAACAAAGGAAAGAAACTTGCCTGAAATCGAGATCAGCCTCGACAGATAATGGTGGACTAGGTTCGCCTTGCTTTACACTGTAGGTGATGGATCTGACGGCGACGGCATTGCTGCTCCAGTTCAACGGCAATCCGGCAATCGTTGGCACGAAATAGTGCGCCTCGATGACGCTCGTAGCGCCGGAACTCAGCTGAGGCTTGCTCACGCGATCGACCACTCTCTCGATGTACAATCCGACGGCATTGTGAAGATATTCGCGATTCGTGAAGCCCAGTTCATCACCTGGACATGTACAACAATTACACTTTCATACAACATGTCTAATGTACAGGTGTTATGTTTGTGATTGCCAGACGGCAAGGCCGAATAATCACCGAGTATGCGGTAGCTGAGCAAGAATGACCGTAATTTCTTGGGGTCGAAGCTGACGGGAACCGCTTGACGGATTCGCTCGAGGTTCTTGAGCAGCGTCTCGTCCACGTTGTAGTCGAACTTGAGAGGTGCGTCCGGGTCCAAGTCGAATCCACGGACTTTATGGTCATTCGTGAATGCGGCCCAATATAATTCGTCGCTGTCCACTTGGTCGTCGCTCATGGAAAAGTGCTCGGCCAGGGCTGCGATCGTCCGTTCCTGATCTGTGCGCGCGAATTACGTTTAAAGAAGCCTGAGCTCAAAGTTGAAACATTACAACTAGTTTTGTGCGAGCAAAACGCAACGGGGTCGGAGGAGCATTTGTACAAATTGTATAATAATGACGATTTAAAAGCGTTAGGAAATCTGACGCACTTCTGGAAGATGCGATGATCTCGAGCAGGTTCACTCGTTGGCCGAATACTCGGACGCTCACGTTCGTGAAGCTGGCGAATGGCAGATAGGCGTTGCCGGAGAACAGTTTGTCCAACACGGCCCGAATGCTCAGCTGATTGATGGCGTCGTCCAAGAAAGGCACTCTGTAGTGGTCTTCCTCGGTCGTCACCGACGACTCGGGCCTTGCTCGTTCGTCCGGCCTATACGATCTATACTCGCTGTCTACTATTGTGCGAATCAATTTGGCGAACCTGCAGGAATACCGAGTTAGACCTATTCTTACTAAGTCATACTTCGCTATACTGTGCTAGGTCTATCATCGTTAAGCCTGATATTTTAAGACTGTACTCACGGGCATGTCCCTTTTACAGTGTAATAAATAATAATAATTATTATTGTTATTAGGCCCAATACCGGTATTATCGTTATTACTAGGCCTATTTTATTAATCCAATTATTATCATTATGCATACATTCCCCTACATGTATCTAATTAATTCAAAAATAATTATTAGGCCTACATGATTATTATTATTATTATTATTATTATTAGACATATATATTCAAATCTAATAAATAACGATATACATGTATATAATTTTGGGTTTACTTGACAGCTTCCGGATTGCCCCAGTCCATGAGAATAGCACGCAGATCGGACTTGATGAATTTCCTCAGTTGATAATCGCCCGTTACCGCCTCACTATCGAAATCATAAAGGTATTCATTCAACTCCCTCAACAGCTGCTCGTTTCGCCAACCCTTTATTAAGATCTTGTAGGCCCAGACGCGAACTTCCAAATCGGCGCTCTTGTCCAACATTATGTCCAATAGGGTCTTGTGCAAGTCGTCGGTTGGTTTGAACCGTCGTACCGCCTAAACGTTGCACATAAAAAATAATTCATTTTAAAATCCATCTATAGGTATTGTTTATTCGCTTATGATATTGCAAGCGGATTAATAAGCGGACTATCTTCTTGATCCTGGATTACGTTTTAAAAATTAAAAAAATTAGACTAGTGCTTTGCCAAAAAGAAAATAATTTTCCAAAATATACTTGTACATGACAAGAAATTTTCATCAGAAATCTTTGAACTTTTTTTGATCGATGTTATCAGTGATTGCCCACCTTCAACGTCAAAGATTCTCAATGATTTACCAATTAAGCGTTCTCGGATGAATTTTCTGGCATTCAAAAGCCGCACTGCCCTAGTCGAAATTGTCCTTCGAATTACCGGCCATCAAGTTGCACACAATTGGCAGACGCAACTTACTTGGACGGCGGCCACTTTGACTGCCCACGTAGTTGAGCTGCTGTTGACGCAAACTTTCACGAGGCTTTCCACGTCCTTGACTTGCGTCCGTACGATATCGCCCATATTTCCGATAGCCTTCAAAGCAGAACAAAGGAATTATTATTATTATTACGCTCGTATTATTATTATTCTAGAGACTTAACAGTGTTTATTAAACACGTCTTTCCACCTTGAGTCCAATAAGCGATACTTTCTCGTCATTGCTGCAGTCCGCGCCGACCAAGGCTATCAGATCGTTGACGATCAATTTTTGTATTAAATTGAAATCAGATACGACAACGCCGGACTGGTTTCGGTTTTCTTCGTTCGACCAAAACCTGTGGAGAGCAGCCGACATCGCCAAATAACACGTCCTTGTTTTATGTTTGTTGCAGATTTCCTGTGCGCGTGTAACACAAATTGGATATTTTACGCCATTTTTTTAAGTCAGCTCAGACACACTTTAAGTATGCCAAATAATTCGGCGTCTGCTCTTGATGTCCATCACTATTTTGATAGCGCTTGAGTGCATGAAATGCTCACTCTGAATTCCGTGAAGACTTCCGGTTCGGTGGTCTTGATGCTAGCCCACGCGTGCAGAATGGCGGTCAAGTGTCCTTCGCCGATGTCGCCCGCGACGGCCAATCGACGGACTTCGCGAATGCACGGTACCGAGTTGCAGTGCACGACGGCATCCACGTAGTACTTTTTAGCGATCTTCTTGATCAGTTCCTTGAAAATCAAATTTCAAAAAATTACAGGTTATATAAGACGCTCCGACCCTTCTTGATAATTTGATTGGTGATTATTACATTATTTCTGCAAATGAACCTACTTTTTTTTCAGGCGTGCATACAGACGGTGGATTGCGACTTTCGCAGGGTGACCCAATGATTTCCAGATCTTTGAATTCGGCCGCCTCTCTGAACTCGTTCACTAAATCGATGAAATGTCGACCGACTCCCGCTTGAACTTGCCCCACTGTTCCGTTCACCAGGCTATTCATGTGCTTTGCCGCTAATAAAATAAAAAATAACCAAAAATTAATACATTTACAGAGAAATTTAAAAAAATGTAATAAATAGATACAAGAAAACCACTCCAATTTAAGTTTAAAGCTCAGCGTTCACGCCTCTGACGTCACAAATGCCTTAAGATTTTTGCTAATGGCATTAACTTGCAAACAATATATAGAAAACAAAAACACATAAACGTTTACTAAAAATAAAATGGTGGAAATTTGATGCATTTTTTAAAATTTTCTTCTAAATAAATTTTATCCGCCTCAGTCGAGTGTGTGAAGCCAGCTTAGAGAGAAACTTTTTAGTTTTTGTACCAATCGGAAGTAGATTTTTCGAGGGCGTTGTCGGCACCGTGGATCTCTCGTACTCGTACTGAATTGTCTTGAGGGTTGCGACCTTTTCCCTTGAGACGGTTTTCTCTCCGTAAACTAGCGATCTGCTCAACGTCAAACTTTGCCTACAGAAATTTAGAAATGTTTAAATATTGAAGAAGAAAATACAGGGTGTGTTTCATAATTGTTGATTTCCAATCTGCTGTGCAAATTGCCAGCAAAAGCCTCAAGACTAATTCTTTAGCATATTCTAGCAGATTAATTTCAATTTTCAAGAGTTGATATCAGCCTGCAGCAATAGTGCGTTATTTATATCAGTATTTTTAATTGGCTTGCCTGACGACTGTTCTGACGGAAATCTCATCGTCATCGTCATCATCAGACGAGTATGGCGATTTAATTTCGTGCCGTTCTGTGCAATCCGCTTTCTTCAGGCCATCAACGTTCAATACATGCATACACTTCAGATGAGATTTGACCAGGAATGACTGAATGAAACTCTGTGGAGAAAGAGTGGGGAAAAATCTTATAACTTCATTCATTTTAAGTTCTTTTTAAATAAAGGACCTAAAAAGTCGCTTCCCATTTAACAATACTGAAATTGCAAAATTTAAACAAAAAAATAGGTTTAGTTAGAGCTTTCCTTATCAAGCACAGGCCTAAGCTGTATAGTGTACAATATCAGGATGCTCACCATGTTCCAGATTAACGAGAAAGGACTATAGTGCCAGTCGACCTTACTGGGAAAGTGACACTTTCCAATGTCTTTGGTCATCTTGACGGTGGTCGGATTCACCCTGGAGTACCTGACGGGACAGGTTCCTTGAACGTCAGTTCTCAACTGAAAAGCGAATAACATGAAAGAAATTATGAAAGACTACGAGGACAACGTTTTTAATGAGGTTTATTAAAGTTGAAAGTTCACCTCTTCTCGTTCCTCATTTTCGGCAATGGCTCGCTTTGTGGCAAAAATGCTCAGGATTCCTCGTTTGAAGTTCAGGATTGGCAACGGCTCTTTTTCGTGGACAGACAAATGACTGATGGTGCCATTGACCAGTCCGAAACTCACCGGATACCTATAATTGATCATTTATTGTTCAATATCATTAATTTTATTGTGGTTTCTGAATGGATTTAGATCCATTTTTACTCTTGGCTTCACGCACTTTTGCATCGAAGCTGAGAAACTCGACGACTCCGGATGTGCTCTCTCGCCCGAACTTCCATCTTTGGTCGGATCGCTTTCAGACGTCGTGCATTGCAAGACCTGCATACAGTCGTAAATCGAAATGTAATCGATAAGTAAGCTTCAATTGGACGTTAACGAGGGCGCGTCCCAATCAATCACCTTCAAAGTGTGCTGACAGCCTTCGAACGTTTGCACGTCGATCTTACAACGGACATTGATCCGCACTTTGGTGCCGCTAGCTCTCTGAGCGCCCGTCTCCGTCTCAACTCCGTAATTGTAGCTATTGATGATGTTGGCCTGGAGGTATTCATCTAGAAGAGTATCGAGACATGTAAAGTATGGTTGTCCAAGCGACGAGCGAAGGACTCTTTAACTAGCAGACTTAAATTGTTATTGTACACGTGTACCTCTGCAATTCTTCAGTATTTAATCACTATTTATTCGATTGATAATTTGATATTAAATAATCTTATTGGTTCCCAAATAAATTTCATCAAAAGAATTTCTTTGGGAGAAAATCTTGAAAAATTAATAAAACTCACTTTTTGGATTGCAGTCAGATGGGTCGGGCAGCGTCCGAGCGTAAGAAATGCTAGCACCTGGAAATGTTAACACCGGTAGTTAATTAGTTACGTATCTTAAATCAGATGAAACAATATGCCTGCTGTTGCTGCTCTCAGTCAACTAATTTGTAATTAATTTAATTAATAATCAATAAGTTATACTGCTCTCGCACGCCTGCGCGTCTGCCACTAACGCGCAACTCTGCTGAACGGTGCATGATCCGCTAGGAGGAAGTGTGAATGTATCTTCGAACTTTTCAATATTCTCCGGACTTCCTGTTTTAGTTACGGAATACGGACTGATTTGTTCTACGGTTAGCACTATACTCGCAGTAAGTGCCACCGCCAAAAGGAGGCCCACTTGGACGTAGAGTTTCATTATAGCTATACGCGGGTGTAGACGATTTTCCCGTCAAATGAAAAACCGCATTTCTATTTTCTGAAATCGAAACAGCGATATTGAAAAAAAATACTTCTAAAATATATTTAATAAATGCTTTTAAAATATTTTTAATAAATGCTTCTAAGAGATTTTAAAAATGCTTTTAAAATAGTTTTTAAAAGCTATTTTAAAAACATTTTTATAAAATGCTTCTAAAATAGCTTTTGAAAATGCTTTTAAAATAGTATTTAGAAAATTTCTTTTCTAATATTTTAAAAGGTGCTTATAAAAT
>JAQIYI010001675.1:0-11244 GCA_034700265.1 Polyzonium germanicum
GTATACGCGGGATTCGAACCCACAGCCACTGAGGAGGAATGGATTTAGAGTTCGTCACTCTAACCACTGAACCACAGAGACTAATTGGTGACTGAAGGTGGACTTAACTACAAATCGTACCTCTGGAAGTAGCGGCTACAAGCAGATCCTTTGCCGTCCTTATTCTCCATGGCTTCCACAGAACCCATTCCACGATACTTCTTTAAGCGCACACCATTTGAAAAGAAATATTCCCCTGGAGCTTCCGTAGTTCCAGCCAACAAGGAGCCCATCATGACTGCAAATATCAAGTAAAAACAAAGCAATTTCGGTTTCAAATGATTTGGAAAGAAAGCCATGTATCTATTTAATCAAAATGTTAAAGATTAGCACAAACCAGCAGATGCTCCAATGGAAAAAGCCTTAATGATGTGTCCAACATTCTGAATTCCACCATCTGCAATGACTGGAACTCCGTATTTTTTCGCGTATTTGGCAACTTTGTAGACGGCAGTTCCCTGAGCCCGGCCAACGGCCATCACTTCTTGAGTTATGCAAATCGAACCACTGCCCATGCCTACGCGCAGGGCATCTGCCCCAGCTCTGATAAGATTTCTTGCCTGCGAAGCAGTCACAACTAAAAAAAAAATACATTCCGTTACAAACTTGCAAAGTTATAGTTTTTTAAAAGGTTAAAAAGGCCAACGATATTCACTGCGCACCATTTCCAGCTATGATTTCAACAAGGGGGTAGTTTTGTTTAATATGCTTGATCATGTTCACTTGGTACAAGGAATTTCCTTGCGAAGAATCCTGAAAAAAATCCAATCCATATTTCATTAAAGAATGGTATCACTATTGCGTTTTGGAGCTGTACCAAAGTTCTATTTCCAAAAAAGAACTTTAATAAGAGCAATTATTGTTCACTAATGGCTGTAGGACGCTGATAAGTCTCAAATTGTCTTTTGCAATAGGGCGGTTTTAAAGGGGTGCGACATAGATTTTCAAAACAAAAACTTGCCGTTCGTTCCACCTTATTTGACGATATTCCAGGATAATATTTTTTATTTTATCTCATCCTTTTAATTCTCTAAGCTGACTCAAAAGCGTTTTAAACTTTTCGCATGGGAAACGCCATTTTGAATTTCGCGGATATCCAACCTCCATTATATTCAATTAAGGTCTACGATAGAAGGCGCATGCAGTGTGACGCATGAGACGCCAGAGTGAACGTGGGGCGCCAGAGAGTGTCAAGTGGGACGCCAAAGTGTCACGTGGCGAATCTAGATGAAGCACATATCGTATCCGGAAGTGAGGGTCCACTATTTTTTTTATTTCAAATAAATGCTAAAAATGTACATTTAGATTTCAGAAAAAAATGTAAAATTACTCAAAATATTTTCCTTACTAATTGTGATCGGGAAAGCCTAAACTAAAAAAAATGCCAAACTTCCTGTCGCTACTCCTTTAACGAAAATTCTTTGGAATAGGCATGTTTTAACGATGTTGAACTGCTTATTGATATCCAATCAAGCATCGTTTTTAAATTATCGACACAGCAATGTGCGCACTTACATTCTATCGGACCTCTATCAAATCACTACCAAACAAAATTTGACACTTCTTACCCGGACCTTAAAATCATTAGAGAAAAAAATTGTTCTATCCAAGCTCTATTTCTAGTAAAAGTGCTTTGATACAGCTTCAAAACGTAATAAGATACCACACCCTAAGGTATATCTAGAGTAGATAAGTTAAGAGAATCTAGAGTAGAAAGCGGAATAATTCCCACAGAACTTCAGTTGAGTTTGGTTTGGAATTTGGGGAAACTTAAGCAAAAAGTAAGAAGACAAGTACAAATTTATGACATGATGTAACATACCAAAACCACAACGTCGATTCCTGCCTCAACTAAGAGCGCCAGCCGTTCCCTGTCATCATCCCGAGTACCGATAGCAGCGCCGACTAGCAGCTGTTTGTTCGCATCCTTCGAAGCATTAGGATAACTTCGACTCTTCTTCAAATCGGTGCGCGCTATGAGAGCCACCAACTCTCCTCGATCGTTCACAATAGGCAGCTTTCCTAAAAGCGAATTAAAACGAAAATTGAGGCGCGACGTTTTTTCTCCTAAAGTGACTCCTCGTAAAAATGGCGGCGGCGCTTACACTCACGGGTTAATCGGGTATAGGCCTACCTTTCTTACTAATGTGGAGTATTTCATTCGCGCCTGCAAGACCGATGCCGGCTGGCGCAACGACCAAATCATTGAACTTCGTCATTACCTGCAGCCAAAGAATTTTTAATGAAAGTAAAGGGCAAAGATATTCAAGAAGCATTGTTGACTGACGTACCATAGAGAGAGGGTAGTTCAAGACAGCATCTTTCATGAAGTCGATATCTCGAGATGTAACGATGCCTAGTAGGCGGCCTCCTAGTTTGGCATTCTCCGTGATTGGAATGCCGGTAAAACCACGAGACTTTTTCACCTCGAACACGTCCTTCACTTTGTTCCCTGGCCCCAAGACATACGGGTTACGAATAAATCCGTGCTTATATTTCTGCAGAAAAAAAAAAGTATGGGTGTTATGCTGGTATCCCCAACTTTAAGTAAATTTGTGACTTGAGCTGTGCTTAGTTTATCTCAAGTCAAGTCTAATCCATATGCTTGATTCTGCAGATGACTTGAACTTGGATAACTAATTAACCAAATAAGCAGGAACAAATTCTGTGACTAGCGACTAGAATTTAGTTTAGTATGTTTCAAGTACTGTTCAAGTGTTCGTTATAGCTCTTAGGAATACCAGCCTCAATCTTCCTCCGTCTTGAATTTATTTTATAGAAATAAAGTAAAATATGCCTAATGTAAATTATGAAATTCAAATAAGAGCTTACCTTCACTTTGACAACTTCCGCAGCTTGGAATTCTGGAGTACAGTTGTGGTGGATGATACCGATTCCTCCACACAACTAATAATAAAAAACAAGGGGTTCAAAATTAGGGATCAGGCTAGCTCCATAAATACTAGTTAGTTTTGAGGCTAAGGCTGGAATCACTAATGACTTTTAGAGCTGTCTCGACTTGGAAAATATCAAAACAGGTTCTGATGACGTCATTTCTCCATTACCTCTTAATGGAAATAATGACGTATTCTCATCCTTAGTGTTATTTCAAGACGAGTTTCGGTTCCGATTATCCGAACTTGCAAAAAAACGGAAGGCGATCGTGCCTGAATCAGCGATGATGCCTGATACACATCTAGAGCTTTCTCGAGTAAAGACAGGCTTGCGTAATGAGATCGACGGGTACGTAAGCCTACATATAGAGATAATTTCGATGGTAATCCCCATTCATAATTGTGAACAAAAATGACGTCCTCCAGCCTGTCTTGGGATTTTTTCCAAATCGAGACAGCTTGTTAAAGTGTTTAGTGATGTCAACCTTAACGGTGGTTTCACATGAATGTGTTTTAGCTGCAAATTATAACCGAGACTCACGGCCATAGAGATTGCCATTTCAGACTCGCTGACGGTGTCCATCGGCGAAGAAACCAAAGGAGCGCTGAGACTAATTTTCCTGGTCAACTTTGACGACAAATTCTACGAGCATAAAAAGGCGTACGAATAGTTAAAATGCAAACCGCTAAAGTGCACATCTTAGCCGCGGGCATAAACAATGGCACGTTCATACGCACCACTTCCTTGGCAGTGAAGTCAATGTAGCCAGGGAGAATAATAAAATCACTGAAAACAAAAAAAACATTTGACCAAATTGAACAAATAAAACAAAGACAATCTGAATTGGACTGCTTCTGTATGCCGATCTGTCTGCGTGTATTCCAACGCGAGCGAGGAACGTGCTAATACTTGACTGACGAGTGTGGCTGCACCTGTAGCGTAACTAGAGTTGCAAATTTCCCGGGAAAATTGAAGTGAGGGAAAAAACCGGGAATTTTCCGGGAAAACACAAGGAAAAAATGGGAAGATTGGGAAAATTGCTAAATTAAGATTCCTTGGGCCAAAATATACAAGTTATTATTAAACACTAGGGCACCCTCGCCGACAAGTGAGCGCCCGCCGCCCATAGGATGAAACTGTTTTATGTTGACCCTATTGAATAAAATACTGTCTGTGGACCACTTCCGGTTTGGCCAATACACTTAAGATAGTTTTAGACAACTTACAGGTGACCCTTAAGACCTAACATGCTGTATAGGACAACTTCTGGTTGGCGACATGGAGTTCTTTGGGTAACTTCCTGTTAGCCCCATAGACTCAACATGGGGTTTTGGAAGTTGTCACATTTAATATAACTATATTCAACACTGAGCTCTATCTAGTGTTGGCGTGGCGCAGTGGTTACGGCCATGACCCCCATGGTGCCACCCAATTCAGAGGTGTGCGGGTTCAAATGTTGGTGTGGAAGAAGAAGGCGTGGCTTCTAATATATAAAGAAGACTGAGGATTTTTGTAATTTATAAAAAAAAATGCATTTTTGCGCCAGTGCCATGGCCATCGTTAACGGAGAGGCGGACGAACCCACGAGACTTCCTTAAGCCCCACCAACTTTAATAGATAGCAAGGGGTTCGATCCTGAAAACGTTGGATTGGGTGGGACCGTGGGGGCGATGGCCGTAGCCACTGCGCCGAGCCAACACTTGACAGAACTCATGGTTGAATTCTGCCTTTTCAACGCGATTTTTTGAAAGATTTTTAATTATGTGGCCATCGCGTGACAGGCCCCGCTCGTTTCCTCAAATAAATTCAAATTTCAAATTGAAATAAACAATCCATTTTAGAATGAGCACGGCCGCACTTGCTAGATATGGCGACTTGACGAGGCTATAGGCCTACATTTCATCCGATTTTACATACATGTAAGTGTTCTTAGCGCCGTTCTATGAGGGCGCGGGCCTCCAGAATCCTCGGTCAAACTGAGTTTTTGAAAAGTAGTTCTTCTAGGCTTTTTCCCATGCGTGCAACACTAAGTTTGCCTGATATCCCTTGGAGAGATTATCCAACGTTAGTTTCCCGTTTGTCCACAGGGCGTCGCACGAGTGCGCTATGCAAATCACGAGACGTCCATGGATCTTACAAGACATGTGGCGTTCAGGCTGTGGGCCTAAGCCCACAAGAGCGATGTTTAGATCTTTTTAATGCGCAGCCATACTCAGCTTGTCATTAATTTAGCTTAAAGCCTGTGTAGCTGCGTGCGTCTATTGTAAACAATGTGCAAATTAATATTTATGGCCGAATTTGCAAAAGGCGATTTAGCGTGAGGACTCAAGTCAGAGGAAACTTTGTTTGTGGACCTTGTTCGGCTTAAGCCGGCGTTCGCAGACCTAAGCCTATTTCTGGCAGGCTGAGTGACGCCCGAAGCTGCTCAGTGCTCATCTTCCTGAAGACCCGGGCTTAATTTTCTGCCTCTAGCAACGTAACTTGAAAGGGCCCGCCACAAGGCAGCCAATTCGAGTGCGATTTAGCCCGATTTTGTTGATAGGCAAGTGCTGGAAAATCACTAATCGCGCCAAATCGGTAATAACGACGCAAAATCGCAGCATCGCGAATGCACATTCGAAAAAACTAAACTAAATTCTAGTCCCAAGTCAAGGATTTTGTTCCCTGAGGCCTATAAGGTGTCTAAAAAGTCAAGAAGCGTTCAAGTCTACTCCATACTGCAGCTAAATCCTGGCTTGAACAAGACTAGACTTGTGATGAGCTAAACTAAGCTCAGCTCAAGTCATAAATTTAGACAAAGATAGGCGGATACCGGCCTTAGCCATTATGTGCCTATACACCATGTGAACCGGAAATGAGCGTCGTCTGCTAGCCACCCTGAAAGGGGAAGACTGATTGAGCTAACATTGCGCACGTGCCATAAAAGCGAAACAGGGTTGTGATTTAACATTGAGCACTGCAGCGCTCCTAGCGGCGAAAAAGCGAAGCCTAAAAGAAATTACATGGTGTATTGTCTTGCTCACAGTTATTCAATAGTTTCGTTCGTAATACACACCTGAGAAATATGACGACATCGATTACAATCGATAATTCGACGCGCAATCCTTAACGGTTTTAGGCCTAGCCGGGGATTCCTGCTATTTTGCATTCACACATTACGAGCACACTAAACATCACGGAAAATGTATTAAAAAGCGTAAAAAACACGCAGTGACGAACAAAAATCAAGCCGTATCGCTCCCACGCTAGGGAAGCCATGCAGACATGCACGATAGGCTAAGCTAACGCAGGGATGCACGTGACAGGTGGGCTGCGCGCGCCAAAATTATGATCGATCATATCCGGCTGCGAATCTATCACAATTAGGCCGCGAACATAGTAAATAGAGTGGGCCTAACGAACCCATATTGGGCAACAGGGAGTCGGAGAGGCAGAAAAACAGCAAACTCATGGCGCGCATTAGTATAAAGCGTTGTTTGCGATCACGCGCAAACGCTTGAGCGCCAGCGTTGCAAAACGCGCGCTTAAAACGCTCACCAACGCGTTTTCGTCAATGTGTATGCTCAGAAGACTACTTCCGGTTGCCTCACTATATACTTATCACCCACCAAACTGGATTGCCGCCATTTTGAATGCAGACGACCGGATGTGGGTTATAAACGCTTGCGCACGAGTCTAAATGGGTGAACTTTCTCGCGTTGTGGGTAGAGGGGGCGGAGCAGCGCTCAGACACAAGACATAAGCGCGTGAGCGTAAACTAGGCTTAAAGCAGCGGCGTCATACAGGCAGGCCTGCGGATCAATTCAATTAATCACAGAACGCCCATCATTAATGGCGTGCAACCACCAGCTGCCATATCTTACCATAAACGCCGCTACCGGCAGAGCACGGCTCTGTTTAATAACGTGAAACAAGTTTCCATGCTCAAATTGCTCACTCAATACTTAATTGATCAACCCGTGCCATCATTTACTCATTTTTAATTATTTTGTTGTCCTTTTTCATTCAAAATTATTTTTTCTTTAGGCCTATCTCATTCAATTTGCTCGGATTCTTTTTATCCTATTAATTTTGTTAGATTTTTTTATTGTTTCCAAATTAGGCCATTTTATTTTATTAGACGTTATTTTGCATAAAGAGTACTGGATCACATTTATTTAATTTATTTTACTAATTTGTTTAAACTGTTTTTAGATAGGCTATGGTTTGAGTTTTATTTAACTTCCTTTTCAAGATGGCGGCTCGCTCCATGAAAAAAACCCACGTACGAGACCTATGGGGGCTAACTTCACAGACGTACAGGCTAGTCGTAAAAAGGCCGAAATTAGTCGGAAACTATTTGATGAAATTACATAATTTCATATCTATGGACAAAAAGCAATATAGTTTATATACATATATTTTCTGCTCTAAACTGTTCCACCCCTTTAATGGGAGGAATTTAGGCCCAAACTGGCCATAGAAAATAAGTGCTCGCTGTGGGGATGCGCCCCTCATCATCCGCGTGTCAGAATGTCCTAATAATGTAGCTCGTTTTCAGAGTTCAAAAAGTACGACTGCAGTAGGAGGAGGACAAGAGCATTCATTGTCTGCAAAATTGCACACGGACTTCAGGCCCACATGTGAAAGTGAACGGGTGAATGGAGACGAGGAGAATATGGCGATAATTATGTCTGATGAACCGCCACACATGAAATGAAATATCAGGCGTTTGTTGTTAACAAGCAAGCCACAAGGAAACCTTAATGAACAAA
Organism: Polyzonium germanicum; assembly: GCA_034700265.1. Taxonomy (NCBI): domain Eukaryota; kingdom Metazoa; phylum Arthropoda; class Diplopoda; order Polyzoniida; family Polyzoniidae; genus Polyzonium; species Polyzonium germanicum. The sequence goes on from JAQIYI010001675.1 coordinate 7,689, forward strand.
TTCCAGAAAAAAACGCAGCTCTGGAATTCTTCCTATTATTCAAATGGGAAAGGACAAGTGAAGCCTCCAATGTTTAGACAGGGAATCCAAACTGGTCCACATTAATTATGTACGCGGAGAGTACACACGGCGGAATAGTTAGTGGTTCCGTATCAGACGCACGACCAGCCAGCCAACTATTCATTAGAAAACAACGGCCTAGAAAATATTGCATTTTGACATGAACACAATGTGATTGCGCGCATGCGCCCACGAATCAGCAAGCATCCACAGCCCACACCATACTGTTTGGGGCCCTATGGGGCTAGCGTGCCAGCATGTGACCTTTTGCCAAATAAACCCAACTAAAATTCCATAAATATTAGCAAACAATTTCTGTTTGAATGAAGAGCGCAAACAATGGATTAGTTACTCATTATAGAATATATGGCTCAGGAACCCTGAAAATTCGATGGGCGTCTTTCTATGGGGCACATTAAGAGCACTTTCTTCAAGTCTTCAAACCGGACACGACTTAGACCGGAAGTCACGTGTCATGTGCTTTCGAACCTTTTAACGGGGATTTAGAGAACGGAGCCATTTCGTGGAAAATGCAAATTCCATGAAGATATTGAGGAAAATTAAAGGGGAGCGACACGCATTGTCAAAACAAAAACGCACAGTTCGTTCGATCAAACAAGTTCCGCGAACAACGCATCAAAGCCACCATCTTCCTTTTAGCGTACCGTCGACTTCCAGGTTTATTATTGTTATTATTTAATCATACGCTGGCAATAGTTATAATAACCCATTTTATTTCATTAAGGTCTACGCGATCGAAGCCGCATAACGATGAGTCACGTGTCACTGCCAGATCGAGTGCTACGTGGCGCGCCTTCTCGATGAAGCACATATCGATTACCGGAAGTGATGGTCCGCTATTTTGTTTCAAGTAAATATAGACGCTCAAATGGGCAATTAGATTGCGAAAAAAAATTAGAAATTACTCAAATAAAGTAATCGGAAAATGGCAAAAACTAAAAAAGTCCAACTAATTGTAGCTGCCCCTTTAGAACAACGTAGAGTGCCCTTGGCTGAAGATAACACATAGGCCCTGCATTTCAAGTTTCCGGCTACTCATAGACGAAGGGCGCACACATTTTACGACTTTCCTTGGACACCGCAGAGCAGGACAATCTGTTGTCACAGCCGCATATACGCTCGTATAACGACTTAGCAAAAATAACTTTGGCCTCGCCAGATTCCTACTCGTGAATAATGACTTCCGTGGACACACACAGACTTAATCTTAGTCCGCCGTATGTTTGACGACAGCGCATTATCCATAGATGTAGCCAATGGCCGCAGCAAATGACCGCAACTATGTCAGTCAGTCTCAGTCCTGAAGATGACTAAAAGGGATTGTGACGTCACCATGTCTCCATTGAACAGGAAGGAAGCTGCTCAAAAAACCAAGAATCCAACAGAAGCATTCCGAAGTCTTGTTCGTTGCACACGCAGACACGAGAAGATGGACGAAAGAAGGCTTCATCAGTTAATTCATTGCGTTACTTTCTGGTCAATTGCAACAGCGGAATGGACATTGCGTGTGTCTTGAGCACGGCCATTTGTGCCATCATTATCCAGCCAAAAAAAGCCATAAAAGCGTTGGCGGCCATGTGGCAGACGTCATGGAAATCAGCCAGATTGTAGAGAATACTGGTGAACCAGTGACTAGCACCAGCCCATGGCTGCTTCTAGAAGATAACATCTGCGGATATAATATGCAGGCATATATGGCAATGCAGGTGTTTGAAAACCCGTCTTTAACGACTTAACCCTAAGGTTCAGCCAATTGTAACTAATTTGTCAATTGTCTAGAATAACGGCCGAGGAGGAGGAGGAGGCGGAGTAGACCCACCCATGCTGTTCACTATGGAAGGACCTCTTGCTCGTCTGAGATGCACATAGCGCATTAATAACGGCTAAAAGACAATGTGGATATTAGGCCTATGTAGATGTCTAGACAAAGAGACAGAACCCTTGGTTATACATTAACAGTAATTACACTGACATTGTGAGAGAGATTTCAAGCGCTCTCATCTTTACAATGTTGTTCAAACCTTTCAAATCCACTATATTGAGCAGACGACTCTACTAATTCCAAAGGTGTTAAGTTTTCAATTCCAACCGTGGATTGTTCCGTCCTAATTGATTTCACTCAGGATGGCTAAAATAGGACATTTTCTATTCCCACCCGTTTATCAGGCATATTATCCTCGGCGAAGCTTTACAAGAGCGTTGCAAATCACCAAATATCTTGAGCAGCCTCTCCTCAATCGAATGGTGTTGAAAATGTCAATTCCGACCATCCATTGTTCCGCTATGCATATTCCAGTAAAAATTGGAATCATTTTCATGAAAATGGATTTTTCTTGTAAAATTGTATTTGTTTTATCAAAATTCAAATTTTCTCTTCTAACGTGCCTTTTGAGTCTGCTGCTAGTCCTTCGCTCGCTCGGACAATTAATTTGACGTGCAGTCCCTCTCCTTACAAAACCACAATTCGGCTCGCGAGCCTAAGGTTGAACAAGGCTTACTTATGCATGAAAATGCTCTTCAGTTAAGTGGCGAGTAAAGAAGAAAATCTCTCATATTCATGCACCCGTAATCATATTCGGTTTATAAGCATCGGAATTATATTCATTTTATGCATGAACTGAGTGCAAAATGTTCGGTTAAAAATGGTGGGCCTAAAGAAAGAAGAAAAAATGCAAAATTGCTTCACAACCGTTTCGAACCGCTCCCGCCTCAAAACGCTCCCCACCTTGACTCTCGAAGAATACAAATCTAATGGATACTAATGGCATTATTATACACATTCATTTCTAGCGTTAACGCCAAGTTATGCTCTCTTCCATGCCGAGAATAGTAAAAACAGAAAAGAAAAAAATGGCGCATGATTTGGAAACGAACGAGTGATCAAATGTGACGTCATCATCGTGTTGACTGCTGGCTGCGCGCGTTGTCGCCTTGAATGATTCACGCGCGCGCATGCGACAGAGCGCATCAACGCGATTACGAAGCGGAACGACGATTTGTCACATGGGAGCACGAAGGTGACCAATTTTGAAAAGCGAGAGCTACGGAAGAACAAGCGAGGACGATGACGTCACATTCGGTGACGCTATCGATCGAATTAATGCGATTAATAAAATGATGACGAAGAAAGCGCTCGTTCTGCGATGCGATTTTGCACTTTTTATCGCGTGATTACTAGCGTACGATTATTCACTGCTCGTTAACACTGCATTCTGACTGATGGAAAATGCTTTTCAAAAATGAAATATGCTGTTATGCTATGATTTATTCTGTTTTCACATAAAATGTTTATGCTTTTCAGAATAAAAATGGTTTTTTATAAATCGGAATAGTAATGAGCCGTTTGTGCCGTAAAGTGGGGCTACTTTGTCCCATAATTTCGAAATTTCATTTTCAATGCTTAAAAAAAATACTTATGCGTTTCAGGTGGTTTCAGTAAATGAAATATGCGTTACTACATGTGTTTAGCATATTC
>JAQIYI010001676.1:0-11240 GCA_034700265.1 Polyzonium germanicum
CTCATTATTATTATTATTCATATTTTCTTACGGCATGCAAATTTAGCCTAATTACACGCTCATTTCAACGCACCCCCTACCCCATAATTTGGCATGAAAGTCATTTGCTTTTTTCATTGCCCGCTATTTATTTTATAATGAAATGTCCTTGCCTTGGCATTTATGAGAGATATTTTCTTATTATTGTGTGATATTTAAAATGCATATATATGATATTTAATAACAATAATCTACAGTTCTTACAAGCTATAAAAATAGGCCTAGGCTGTTTTACAAATTATCAAGTTTGGTGTAATTAGGCGCGAGTTTCATCTATTTTAGGTATAGGGTTAGACAAAAAAAAACCCCCCATTAAAGGGCCAGTAATAATCTTTTGGGCCTTTTTGTGTTTTGACTTAGGCCTACGCCTATTCGTTTGTAATCGTCATAAAAATATATATATAGGCCTACATGAACGTATAATACATGTATGTATATACATTGTATATCGATCGTTTATCATCGTTTTTGACGTCTAAAACATCATTTTTTTTTATCGAATTTCACAAAAACTGCAAATTTCATTTTCCTCAAATGCACTTGCCAAATTAAACTTCCGGTTAGATATGGCGCTTGTGCTGCCATATTTTGCGGTGAAATTGTGAATTCGCGCGTCTGAAAAGATGGCGGCGCCCAGTAATATCCGTTATGTCTGTCGTAAAAATGGCGTAAAAATCTAGAAACGAGGCCGGAAATCAAGGCGGAAATGAAGTAAATAATACCGGAAATTGACTCTGGTACATAAGTGTGCAGTCTGCTACATCGTACATCTTTGCATGATAATTATTCGCAAAAAATGCAACTTTTTATTTAATTCTCAAACCAATTTCTGGAATATTTGGAAGTTAAGAGGTAGGCCTATATAGGCATGAATCACCAATGACTTTTAGAGTTGTCTTGATTTGAAATATCTCAAGACAGGCTTTGATGACGTCACTTCTCAATTCTCTCTGAATCGAAATATGACGTATTGTTGGGATATCTTGGGATTTATTCAAGTCGAGGCAGCTCTTAAGTCCTTAGTGATCCGGGTTTATTTTTTGTTTTAAAAAAAAGTAGGCCTAATGTAACAAAACTACGGCAACAAAAATAATTAATCCATGTTTTTCTTGTTCCAAAATGTTTACAATTTTATTGCTTCCTGTTGGTCCGCCTATTAATCAATCGTGGCGTCAGGTTTAGCTTGTAAAGTTTCTTTGAGTTGAACATAATATTTAGCCTAAACTGTCCCAAGTTTATTTTTACCAGGCTAACTAGTGATTTATTATAGGTGTAGTGAAATGTTTCAAGAAAATCCTTTTACTAGCATCAACAGGATCGTTTTTCTTACGTAGAGTTTCTTACGTACGGTAGTTTACGGGTTTTATTACGTAGGCCTACACGAAAATATGTTTTTTTGCAGGACATACAGTACATGAACGCATTTTGCCCTACATGTTTTAGGCCTAAATTTAGCGATGACCTACATGCATACTACATGATGTAAACCTTCAGATGAGTTATTTCCGCATATCGTAGGCCTACGTAAGACCACATGTATTTATTGCTCTCTATGCGTTATATCAAATACTGCAATTATGCAGCCTATTTCATAGTTTAAGATTCTGCGCAGCATAGTACGTAGCGTAGCGTAGGCCTACGTTGCCAGTTGACGATTTAGCGCCTGAGGCGGATTCACACCAGCAGACGCTACAGTGCTGAGGGATCAGCAAGTTGTAGCGCCGCGCTACATCTTGTTGATCCCTCAGCACTGTAGCGCGGTGCAATAGCGTTTGGTGGGAATCCAGCCTAAGGTCCGTACCATACGTACGATACGTTGAAGCAATGCTGCCATCTAGTGGCTAAATAATTTCAACTTTACAAGCAGTGGATCCCAAGCAGCTATTTATGCTGGCGCGCTTGTGTTACGTTTTCGCGTCAAATCCTTCCCTATGTCGTAAGAAGATGAATCGAGTGAACTTTAAGCGCGTACGCGGTCAAACGTTCACATAACAAAAGCACCGTTTAAGATGAAGCCCTTATGCTTTATGTTTGAACGCTGCTCCGCTCCTCTCCCATCAAACTTAAAAAGAGAAATTCCTATGACGCCTCATACATAAGAGCGTTCGTACGATTTTCGCGTCGTAGGCCTATGCCTACATGTACGATAGGGTTCAACTTCCACGTATGGGACTTGCGATGTTAAAATGGCCGTCCAAATGACGTCAGAGAGGCCGGCCGTCAAAACGAGCATATTCACGCGCGCTACGCAGCGCAGAGTCGTAAACGAAGCACGATAAGTAATAACTTATTCCACGTTGGAGTCGTTTTATTTCTCATTAGCATAAAAGCCCGATATTATGGTTTCTTTGTTGTATGTGAAGACAACAAAAAACAATCGAATTTACTCGGCATACACGAGCGTCGTCGTAAATTTATGCCGCCATTTTATTTAATTTTTTTTCCACTCTTCAATCATAGGTTTAGTCAGGTGCGCTGCTGATCAAATTCTTGTAAATTTGCATAATTATTCTTCTAACGTGCTTCTCGTTTTAAAGAAAATTAGGTTACTAACCCTCTCAGCCTGCTTGCTGATGCTGTTCCTGAAAATCCTCATTCTTAATTTATCCGTCGTTTTACCCAGAACCCAGGAACTCGATTTCTAGGTCTAGGCCCTTCTTGCGAAGAAAAAATAAAAACTAAATTTGTAATTCGCGTAAATTGCAACTGTGACCTTCATTTTTATTTCATTCCTTCCCAGGGTCTTGAATTCCTCGCGACATCTCGTAAAAACAACAAAGAAATGAGAAAAAAAAGATGGCGGTCCTTATATACACATTGTAGGTCTAGGCTACAAATTTTGTACTTTTTTCGCAGTATTTGGCCAAGCGAGAAAAAACAAGGCTAGACCGAGAATTTAAGGCGCGTTCAGAGTAAAGCTAAAACTGGAATCTGAAGCAAGAACAATGGTGGCGTAAAATATCTCCATCTATTTATTTTGTTCATCTTTGCATGCTTTTTCATATCTTAGCTCGCAGTGAAGTAGGTTCCATTTTTAAATCTTTGCTTTTAGCTTTTTGCGCATACATCTTTAGTTTTTCTTATTAAAGCGCCACAATGGTCGCAACGATGTTCGCATGCGAGTCCTCGCAACATTTCACGCTATTTAAGTGCAGTTCGCATTGGACGAAGTGGTCCGTCGTGCGAGGTCGTACGACAGTTGCATGCGATTTCTATATACACTCAAAACACTGCTCTTTTAAATGCGCCATCTTGCGGCATATCAGATCAAATATTATTTGAGATTTTATCACATGCAGCTAGATGGCACACTTAAAATGCAATCGCCCAATCGCACGACTGAGAGAAAACCGTTTCCGATGGGCGTTGTACGACGTAAAATCGGCCGATTTTCAAAGAAATGTTAACATGGGCCAATGCGAATAGCGCTTAACAGCGCTCTAAAAGGCAACATCGTCTTTGATGGACGTCGTACGACGACGACGACGACTTATGACGTCGCTGGTCATCGTACGACGTTGCCAGTGAAACTGGCGTGCATTCAAATGAGAAAAACGTGTTTCCAGCTTTTGCGAAACAATAACATAGCAGCCCGTGTTGGCATTAAAAGTGCCCACTTTCACAATGTTTGCTTTGTTCTGCTTGAGACGACGGTACCGTAGTGTAAACACCAATGTACAGGGCATAACTTGTTTCCGGTTCGTGTGCTAGCTGCGCGTATGTTGGAGGCATGTTTCTCAAATCACATTTCGGGCTTTAGCCGAAAGGCAGCAGGTCTGCCTGCACTCGTGTGAGGCTCAATGGGCAAATAGCATTTTCCATTGCCGCTAAATGCAATCGTTTGCTCTCTCTACCATACATGTAATGCGTGTTGATTTGTTTTGTTTTTTTTGTGTTGTTTGTGTTGTTGTTTTCTTGGAATGGAAGAACCGGGCCGCCGCACTCGCGGTTAGGAAATCACGTGAACGAACCGAGCAGGCTCCGGCCACGTGATTGATCCAACGTTTGGATTTAGTTTGGTGTGAACATGAATGTTTTTTTGACCTGATTTATTTATTTTTTTTTGCCAGTATAGGCCTACACCATGTAATATTTCTAAGCTTCACTTTTTCGCCACTAGCTAGGAGCGGCTCAACGTTAAATCGCAAATCCGTTTCCCTTTCATAGCACGCGCTCAATGAGTGTTTCCCTTTCAAGGTGGCTAGCAGACGAATCTCATTTCCGGTTTACATGGTCTATACACGATGTTAGGCCGGAAGTTGCATGGACGGGATTTGACGCCGCCATTGCAAATAGGGTGCCATAGGCTGCAATGGATAAGGCAAAGGTCGGAGCGCCGCGTTTCCATTGTACGGTAGTCTATATGCAACCCTATTTGCAATGGCGGCGCGTCCAATTTTGACGCGGAACATCGTGTATACCGGTACTGATTTACACGGTGGCGCTCCTTCATTTAAAGCAGGATGACGTACGTTTTGCCCTGCCATTATGTTGGGCAAAAGCAGACGACGATCGTCTTGCACGCCTAAATTAGAAGTTAAAACACGAAATAATGAGGAGCGCCGTAGCGTTCCCAATCTGTGGCATCATTTTCATAGTACTATTACGCTATACCGGTATTTTTTTTTGTACAACCCTTCCATTAACATTCTTCGGGCTCTATATGTGTCATTCCACAAATCTCCCACCCACTGTTTTACTCCAATGTTTCTAAAACCTGTCAGCACCGGTTGAGCCACTGTTCCTCTCCAATTCATTGCGTAAGGCTTTAAAGGGGAAGCGTCACCGATTTTTAAAACAAAAACTCCTTTTCCATAATTCCATTAAGCATCATATGATGATGGTAATAACCCATGTAAAAATCTTAAACTATTTTATTCATTAAATTTGTATGCGCAATCAAACTCGTAACGAGAAATCTGCATGGATGTCGCCATCTTTTATTACCTATAGCGAATATAATCGAAGGCGTGTGACGAGTGTCACGTGATATGGCAGAGAGAGATAGTGTGTGTGTGACATGTGGCGCATCTTGATGAAGCGCATATCGCATTACCGGAAGTGATGGTCCGCTATTTTATTTCAAATAAATGCCTAAAATGTAGGCCTACATTTAGATTGCCGACGTGTGGGCGCGTGACGTAGAGCATACGTTGCATATAGGTGGACTAAAAGTTAAAAATTTCACAATAATTGACGCTGCCCCTTTAATGCCCAGATGCCTAGGCACTCCAGTTCACTATGTATGTAGCCTGTAAAATCGTAAAGATTTACGATTTACAACGGCGTATTTAATTAAGCAGGGAATTGCCAACCACGTAAGTTCCTGAACTTCATAAAAGCTCGCACGCAGCAACGGAGTTCAGGGCTGTTTAAGATGTGAAGCGCTAATGTTTATGCTCGAGCGCTGCTGCTCCGGCCCTCGGCCATCAACGCTACGAGGCGCTCGAGCGCCTGCGCTATGTGATTGCGCTATGTGATGAAAGCGCTCATCAACGCGATTGTCTACGTGTACGACTGTACGTTCAGAAGACTACGTCGGGAAATGAACGTCGTTGTCGTCGTCGTCGTCTCAAGCCCCCATTAAAATTAAACCCTTACATTGAGTTAAGCTTATAACGTACCCTGAGCAGCCGCCATTAAAGACAGAGAAGTCTATGATTTAACATAGCGCAATCCCTTCGGCGAAAATCTGAAGCCCGCAAATTTTTAATGCAGACGACCGGAAATGCGCTTAAAGTTGAACTGGGTGAACTTTCTTGCGTTTGACGCTTTGCAATGAATCCTGGGCATGCTTATGGCGCCCCCACGATCATAACAGTCCCTACGCTAACACGTCCATGCACGCGTGCTGGCACACTGGCTTTTCCAATGTCAGGATTATCAAGTCATGACATTGTAGCACATTGTGCGCTCACACCACAGGCGGCCTTTGCCGTCAAAAATAGACCGAGTGCGTGACCATGAACTTAATTTCTCCGCGTCTGCGCCATTTTTGCCTCCCATTTCCGAATTGTCTGCATGCCTCGAGGCTCCTCGGTCTCGCAAAACGAGCCTGGGTCCAAGTCTGAAAAGATAAACGGCTGAATTTATGGGCTTCTTCCAGGACTAGGACTGGGAGGCCTACTCTGTAGGCCTAAGTCTGCATGTAGTCGTCAAAACCAATATGCATAGGACGATAGGCCTACACGTACATGTTAACTCTTTCGGAATCTTTCTTTTTGTTGTTGTAGTTAGGCGATAATGGAATAGGCTACACATGTAGGCATTGTATACATGTGGGTCTAGGTCTGTAGTGTGAAACGAAAATGTTTTACCGGTACCAGTTTACATTCTTTGGACGAGGCTTACGACATTTCTATTCACTCTTTCTGTGTGTTTCAACTTTTCAAGTTTAATCGCCTTTCGCCACATGCCGTTCTGGTCGTTTGGCTGATTAATTCATTCCAGTTGTCTGAGCGAAGCGAGCGTTGCGCTCGACCGAGAAAGTATTGTATTCCCATATAGGCCCACGGTACCGGTACCGTAGGAGATATATTTTTATTTTTGTATTTTATTTTTGGATTTCATTTTTATTTTTGTATTTTATATTTATTTTTGCATTTTATTTTCATTTTTTTTTTTAAATCGCTAATCGCGCAAAATCGCATCCTTGCGAATCCGCTCTATAGACGCCCCCGTTTTGCGCTGCTAATTCGTCGTTCCTGTGCAGAAGACAACAAAAAACCGGTGATGATTCTGGGTCAGGATCGTAACAAGTGTTTGAATGCAGGGCACAAATAACGGTTAAAATATTCCCGTTGATTAGAGAGGGGGAACCGTTAGCTGTAAAACTGTTGTTGCCCCAAGTAACTTTTTCATGAATATCGAAAGAATATATTGCAGGCTCATTGACCCAGATTAAAAGAGGGTCTCATTTAGGCCTAATTCGAATAAACTTCGCGAATTAGGCCTAGTTTAACACGATGCGATATAATTTTATGTAGCAGTTCATTTGAGTGTGAGACCATTCTGTTTAGCAAAAATATACGGGCTTGACAAGCTCTTAAAGGGGTAGTCTCATTAGTTTTTCGTCTTTTCGAGATATATATAATTTATATATGTTATTAAAGGTGTAGTATCATTAGATTGTCGCCTTTCAAGATTTACAATTTTACGTGTTCACATGTTCATGGATTCTCCACTTGTCAAGACTACATACCGGTAACATGTAATCTTATAAATGGGAAACTCTAAATGCATGTACATGTACATGTATGTCCTTAAGAGGTCCTCATTAGGTTTTCGTTTTTTCAAAATTATGTTTTCTAAATAGAAATATTTTTCTAATAGTAAATCTGAAACCAAAAAAAAATAGTCTTCTAATGCTGTTTTTTTAATTAGTTTTTCAAAATTTATAAATTTAAAGAATCAAAATTCTAGAAAAAAAAAATCAAATGTACGCCTACTAAGTTTTAAATTTTGTAATCTTTTTAAAAAATAGTGAAATCCCCTCCCTTTAAGCCCTGTAATAGGCCTTGAGGAATTCTAGTGGGTTTTTTATTTGCATACAATTTTGTGCTCAAAAATCTTTACCGCCATATTTTATGCATTCATAGGCCTACTTACAGTATAGGCCTACGCAATGTTTATCTTTACAGTTGGTCGCGTAGGCATACACTGTACATTGGGCATATTAGAATATTTGAGCATCAAGTAGACATTTTATGCGGGGGTTTTAGACTTTTAGCCAAAAAGATCTTTATGCAGCAGGCCTACATATCTTTTTCTGGGTTTTAGGGTTAACTAACCCCATGGGAACATATGGACTACCTAGGTACAGATGTAGTAGGTAGTCCTACATGTAGGTTGCCATTTATAACGCTTGTTCACGGGCAAAAGTGTGACAAGGACGCGTCGGAAGGTATGACTAAAGTATGGTGCTCAGCGGGGCAATTGCCCACTGTCCTGGATGTCATATTTTGCAGAGCGACCGTTAAGATGGATGCCCACTGCAACTTTGCTTGCGTAGCGAGCGTTGCGCCGACGTCAGTAGCCATGGTAACGGGTGTTATTTCCATGGTAACAAGCGGGCTTCACATGAAGCGAACGTGTCGACGAACGAACGAATTTCTGGCGAATTATGACGTCACAAGTGGGATTCTTCAATTTGATTGGTGTAAAAAGAGTCACGAAGATGGTTCGGTCTCCCCATAGAGTAACTATATATAGGCCTATATCCTAATTGGTCACGTGACAGATCCCGCTGCAGGCGAAACCAGTCCTTAAACTGGATAACCAGCGTTACTAACTTACAGGTGCTTTTAGCAGGCTTGATCGTCACGTGATACCGTACTCTCGCCTGTCTGTCTTTACAGCACGTAAATCCCATAAGGGCAATCGAGAAATGGCCCGCAATTAAGTTTATTTCTATTAATTTTCATGCTTTTATAGTAGATTCTTATTTACTACATGTAGACTGTAAACTGTAAAGGCGCATTCGCGCAAGCCAGCGATTTTGCGCGATTAGCGATTTTTTTTGTATTAATACTCGTAGACCAAATGAGAAAAATCGTAAATCGCGCCAAATCGCACGGAAAATCGCTCGCCTTGCAAATGCGCCTTCTAGGAGCGCATTAGAAAATATCTGCAGTTTTTGTGACGTCACAGCCAGAGATTTAGTCGTATCGATTGCATTATACGGCTATCGTAAAACGGTACGTTTTACGATAGCCGTATCGTACACGACGCTTTACGACCAGCGTTGTTTAGCATTAAGCTACCGTACCTAGCTTTCAGGTCGAAGGAAAATGATATTCGTATGCCGCGTAGGCTTGGGGCCAGTGCCTATTGCGATAATCTGAGATTTTATAAAAGCGGAAGTTGAACCCATGACAACAATACAATTTCCGGTTTCTATTTTTTTTTTGGGTTTTTAAATACCGCAGTGTCCTAATCAAAGCCGATTCAAATGAACGTGGGATTTGTCACAGTGTAAATATCAAGACCTGTCTCGGGTAAGACAGCTTTTACAGCTTCCGGTTATGAAGCTTAGTGATCAAACTTAGTGATCATCTGCAGTTCTGCACGCACGCCCTATCGATATCGCATTACACACTCAAGAATTTTGAGTCTGTATAATCTCCTTTCATAACCGGAAGTTAATGCTAAAGCTGTCTCCACTCGAGACAGGATCTGAAATTCGCATTAGTGATTGCGGCCTAACAGACTTGAGTTCGTCTTACTCTATCGTAAGGCACGTGAGAATTTCCATTGCATTCCATCATGGATAGCACACGTGCATTCTCAAGACTGATCGCGTGTAGAACGAGCTTGAGAATAGCATGTGGTGTGTAGCACCATGTAAACCGGAAATGAGCGTGCGTCGTCTACTGGCCGTCATTAAAAGGAAACCTTGCCATTGAGTTAACTTTTGATACTGATTTGAACGGTTTGCGCTAGCTTCAGCGCACCTGCGGCGATAATGGGAAGCGCTAAAAATCTATTACCTGGTGTATTAAGCAATGCAGGCCGCATTATGACGTCATCACTCAGCCCTACAAATCCAATCCAATGCGACGTCACATCGTTTCTATGCCAGAGATGTCGACCCTGGAAACCTTCCACGTACAATCGCACACGTAGTGTACATGCGCCATTGTAGTCCTACGTGATATTTTGAAAAGCGAGAAAAATTCAAATTAGGACGTTGCCAAAGAGCATGTAAGGCCTATTTGAAATTGAATGTCAAATGCCAATTCCGCAATAGGCTTAATTTCATCACCTGGCTATTGGCCTCTCTTATTTCTATTATTTGGCGCCGCTAGGAGCGCCAACAATAGTGCCTGGTAGGCCCACAGGGTGTTCCACGAGTATTTTCCAGCGCCGTATAATCTCGGCAAGTTTTACGGGTTTTTTTAATTTTGAAGATAATATTTTTTGTAATTTTACATTAATTTATTCAATAAAAATGCCTATTTGCGCAGCATTTATTTGAAATAATATAAGGTAACCCTCACTTCCGGTAACCGATGTGTGCTCATCATCAAGACGCGCACCACGTGACACTTTCTGGCGTCCCACATGACACGCACGTCATATGCGCCATATCGATCATAGACCTTAATGGAATAAAACCGGGTCTTGGTGTAACCTATATACAAAATGGCGCCTTCGATGAGGAAAGTTGAAATCTATTCAGTTCTTCATCTTCTACAAAATTGTAATTGTCCAAGTTTCTGGAAAACTAAAATTGGTGCTTTGTTTTCTGCGACACAGTGTACCTTTTGACCTAAGTTTAAACATCATGTATTTGATGCGTGTTTATATCATGGGCTCGACCTCATCCGGCTGGCATCAGTTCAAGTTTCGTAAATCCTGTTGAACACGTTAAGAAAAAGAAAGCAGCTCCCGAACAAAGGCCCAAAAGTCTAAGTTTATTTTTGAAAATAAAGAAATAAGCCGAGCATTAGTGTACGGGGTTTTGGCATGATCGCTGAGCCGCAGCTTGAGGTGCGCGCAACCATCCAAGTCAGGGTTAAATGTGCGCTTGGGGCTGTGTGGTGGTGCGATTTAGTGAGACGAAAATAAAAGAAAAGTAAAGTTAGCTCGGTTTTGCTTCTTGTTACAATGCGCAAGTCATAGGAGAGTGATCTAATTACTCCTGGGTTCGTGGGAATATCAAAGACGATGAAGGCGAAGAACATGAAGATGGTTCACTCAAAAGAAAATATCCTTTTAAATGGCGAGGATTTTTGAATGGCAGCAATCCCGACGCAATATTAGGCCTGCCTGCAGGATTGCAAGGCTATACGTTACCCAATGAGAGATTCGTTTCACCTGATCAAATTAGCCAAGCCTTGAATGAGCTGTGGCAGTTTCCGCGAGCGAGCAGCTTATGTTGCATTTAATGCGCCCATGGCTTTGCCCCCATCAGGAAAGATAACTGCAGTTAGGATTTTTTTACTGCATTTAAATGTTTGATGATGCAAACGAAACGCATTTAAGTGGGTTCCAGAGCGTTCGCACTGTACATTCAGTGCATTGCTTTGCAGCTTACTCCAACGTGCATCCGCCATTTTGAATCTGCAGATAGACGAGGGGAAAATTGCCTTATAAAAAAAGTAACGATTTAGCATTTTAAGTGAAGTTACATTGTACGCTCGTACATGTATGAAATCATGGTAAAATGCTCTTTCATCAAGACAAATTATGCATACCTG
>JAQIYI010001677.1:0-11237 GCA_034700265.1 Polyzonium germanicum
AATCTAACTTGAACTTTAATATTCAAGTAAGGTTTTTAATTTAAGCTTTTGCAATGATGGTTATTTGATTAGAATTTTTTAAACTTGAAAGCTATTTGAGAAATGTTTGCAATATTCCGTGCTAAAAGGACTCTAATTGAAACTATTTTGATGGTAAACAACCAACTTGAAAGGTATTTGAGAAATGTGAGCGTCTATCAGGGCGAAAATCAGCTCTCGTTGGAGTTCAACAGTGACGGCTCGTTGAAGCACGGCGAGCTGGAAGTGGTCAATCTGAACGAGCAACTAAAGTGGGAGAAGGTTATTTGATTATCCGATTTCAGTTCAATTACTGAAGACGATTTGATTAGTTGACTTTAATTGAATTTGCGCGCACATTTCCCATTAATTGTAGATCGGCAAGTGGGCGAACGATCGGCTGGAGATTAAGGACATCGTTTGGCCGGGCAACTCGCACGTCCCGCCGCAGGGCGTGCCCGAAAAGTTCCATCTGAAGGCCGTCTTCCTCGAGGAGGCGCCGTTCGTGAAGCTCGAGGACGCCGATCCGGTCACCGGCAAGTGCATAAACCGTGGCGTGCCGTGCAGGATCGCCAAAGAAGCCGATCTGGTCGGGTCAGTTGGCGTTTAATTTCGTCGTCCGTGTCAGTTCACCATCGTGCCGCATAAATTACTTCATCCAATATGAAACATACACGAAGACTTGAATGTTTTTTTTAATTGAATTTATTTTGAAACTAAAAGGGTCAACGTAAGCATGGCCATGCGCAACGCATCGTTTTACAAGTGCTGTTCCGGCTTCACGGTGGACCTGATGGAGTTGCTCGCCGAAGACCTCGGCTTCTCGTACGATATGTTCCGCGTCGAAGACGGATATTGGGGTGCCGAGCTGGCGGTCAGCATCATGCAATGACATTGGTGAAGGGGGACTTTTTAGTTAGTGAAACTACCTAAGTTAAAAACATTTTCGCAGAACAAAAAATGGAACGGCTTGATTGGAACGCTGATAAACCGCAAGGCCGACCTGGTGATGACGTCAATAACGATCAACGCCGAGCGCGAGGCTGTGGTCGACTTTTCGGTTCCGTGCGTAATTTTTCATTCGATTTTTCATACACTCCAGTCAGGCGGGTCAAAGTTCAGAGAAACTCAATGCGATAATACTCTTGATTATTTTCACTTGAGATTCATGGAGACTGGGATAGCCCTCGTCGTCGCCAAGCGAACCGGGATCATATCTCCAAAGGCTTTTCTGGGTACGGGCTTTTATTATAAATTCTAATTAAGATAATGATTTTATTTGTATTAAATTTAAATATTTACTTTAAACGAAATTCAATATTAATTCAAAGGGGCTATTCAAATGAATTTAATTGAATTTCGATTGTTTTAATCAAATTAATGGAATTTCAATTATTCCAAATCGGATGGATTGATTTTTCAGAGCCGTTCGACGCCGTCTCTTGGTGTCTAATTCTGGTGGTCAGCATTCAAGTGGCCGCTTTGTCCATCTTCTTGTTCGAGTGGTGCAGTCCGTCCGGCTACGACCGGAAAATCCAGCCGCCTCGTGGTCACAAGTTTCATTTTACAATAATTATCAAGTTATACTTAGCTGGACTATTCGTATGTAAAAGCAATAATGTCCGAGCGAGATTACGACTGGTTGATTTTGCGTGCGAATCCGTGCGATTAATGTCATTTTGGAGGCCCTGGCCCTTATAGAAATTATAGAACACCATGTAAAATGGGATGAAATGTTTCGTCTCGCCGCTCTCTCGACGTGTGCGACAACGACCTACGACGGAATTTCACAAATGACAGATTTGAGTCTGCTAAAGTCCGCTTCGCTCGCTCAGACAATCAATGACCGAATGAAATTAATTATTTCTCTTTGTATTTTTCTTCTTCAGACCACAACTTCTCGTTGTTTCGCACTTACTGGCTAGTGTGGGCGATCTTGTTCGGCGCCTCGGTCAGCGTGGACTGCCCACGAGGTTACACGGCCCGCTACATGACCAGCATCTGGGCCATGTTCGCCGTTGTATTCCTGGCTATTTACACGGCCAATTTGGCGGCGTTCATGATCACTACCGAAGAGTACTATCAGCTGAGAGGCATCGAAGATGAAAGAGCAAGTTTTTCTTATCTAAGCTAGTGATGTAATGGTAATGGCCCGAGCGAGCCGACCCAAATTTGCTTTAATTAAATGAAATACCGGTAGGCAAATAATTTACACATTTATTATTCCTTCAATTGCCCTTTCTCAGCTCACCAATCCCCACTCGATCAAACCACCGCTGAGATTCGCGACGTCGCCGTTTGGCAATAGCGAATCGGTACTCAAGAAGAATTATCCAAACATGTTTAACTATATGAAGCCGTTCATGAAGGCCTCGCTTCAGGAGGGAGTGGACGCCGTCAAAAGAGGGTGCAGTTTTAATTCCCTAGCGTTATATAATGTGGTGTCGAAGTGGTCCTCATATGACGCTTATAATTGATTGGAAACTGCTTTTTACTTTCAAACTTGTTCATTTGTTGCTCAGATTATTGCAGGCTTTCGTCTACGACGCCACCGCTCTGACCTACTTGGTGGGCTCGGATCCCAAGTGCGAGCTCCTCACGGTCGGCACCTGGTACTCGTGGTCAGGCTACGGCTTCGCTTTTCCCAAGTACTCCAAGCATTTGGAAGGATTCAACAGGCAGCTGATTGGCTACAGAGACAACGGTTCGATTGCACTTTGATCAAACGCTGTTCAATTAAGACTTTAGGCGAGGATGAATAGTATTCATTGAATACCTGAATATAGGAATACATGAGGAGGGAATTATAAAAATATCTGATACTTGTATTTATTTTGAAGAATCTATTTTTCTTGACATGTAACGGACCCAAAAAGGGGATGACACTTTCGAGTAAAGCATCTAGCGATGCCCCCCGCCTGATTTTGTCGCCCTTTCTTCCTCCAACATGTCGACGATGCAGGTAACCTGGAACGGCTGCGACGATTCTGGCTCACCGTCGGCTGCAAGCCCAAGAAGAAGGACCGCACGCTGAGCAATCCGCTCTCGTTCGACCAGTTCATGAGTGCTTTTCTGCTGCTCTCCTGTGGAATCCTCCTGGCCATCATGTTGCTCGGATTGGAGCACGTCTACTTCACCTACCTGCGCAAGCATCTGGCCAAGACGGACACGGGCGGATGTTGCGCTCTCATCAGCCTGGTGCGACTTCTTTTCACTTTGGAAAATTCGAATAAATTGAACTGTACCTTGTTTTTATTTCTTCTTAATTTTCTTTACCGTACCTTGTTTTTTTATTTATTATTAGAAAAAACTGTCGAAATAATGTAACTTTTGTTTTGAGTGCTGCTCAGGGGTAAAATCGAGGTTTAGCAAAACTAATTTTACCAAAAGTGCACTGAATCAAAACTTTGCCATTATTTCGACAGTTTTTCTTATCCATCTTATCTTTTGCATCTTGAAAAAGTGAGCCTAATAGTTCACATATAGTATAAATAAGTAATAACTAATAAGTAAAATAACTAGTATGTTTGCAGAGCATGGGCAAGTCGCTGTCATTTCGTGGAGCCGTGTTCGAGGCACAGGACGTGATCAAGAAGCACCACAAATGCCACGACCCCATGTGCGACCTCCATCTGTGGAAAGTGAAGCATCAACTGGACATGGCCAATATGTACATCGAACGACTAGAGAAGAAACTCGACTCCAGGGGATCCCTAACGCCCAGTGGTAACACTAGGAAGATTAGGTAATTAATTATTTCAATAATTTTATTCATAACCATTGATTTATTTCATTATTTTATTTATTTGTGATTTTATTTAGTCGAGGCACTAAGTTAAGCTCAAAATACTTTGTTTAAAAGTTCGTTTTTCCAAAATCTAAAGTGCGGATTCTTTTTTGATGTTGGTGCCCGTGCAGGCCAGCTCTGACAGTGGCCGCCGTGCGTGGCATGACCGGCAATAACATGATCATGGACGTCGAGCCAATGGGCGCAGCTCGTCGACGAAATCTTGGACGCGAAGGAAATTATTGCCGAGATCTGCAGGCTGCGGTCAGCACCGAAGAAGTGGCCGAAATCGAGACGGTCATCTGATCGAAGTATCTTGTGGATTTTTATCTGGACTCGCCATGTGCACGAGGTGAGCCATATTGTCCAAATGTCCGTCAATGTGTTATCAAAATATCTCGATATTAAGTCCAATAGTTGTTGCGGCGCACAAACGATGGACAAAAAATGGTGAAAAAATGATGGAAATAATTACATCTAAGTAAGCCTACATTTTTAGTGAAAACCCGTAGCTAACCTAGCTGTAGTCATACGTGTGCCAATTTGTGTACAATATACACGCAATGAGAAAATAATCAGAATAATCGCAATTTAAACGAACTGTGAAACCGAAAAAATTAACAAAATTCTGATTTCGAAATCATAATTTTGTAAGATTTTTTGCGGTTTCACCGTAGGACGCGTTAATTAGTTTTGCTATTTGTAAATTCTTCATTGAGGAAAATTATTCCAAGAAATATAAAAAGAGAAACAATTGAATTATTTACTTTTTCTAAGTTGTTTTTTTTAGTTTTATTCCATTTAAACCTGTAAACGCTTTTATTTTGACGGCATTTAACTTTGCAAAACTAATTAACGTGTCCTACTTTGTTTTTTTATTTGTAAAACATACAACTACTGAAAAGCAGAATAGATGCAGTTAAAACTTTTAAAAGCAAATTTTATTGCTAAATGTTTGAAGGGTCAAATTTACGGACCGGCCATCTGCCAAGTAATTATCAATAAATGTCCAACCAATAACCACCAATCACAAGTAAAAATACATTGTAGTCTTAATTGGTAAATAATCATTTACTCCAGCGATACCCCATTATGGTTTTAATTTCTTCATTTTTATATGGCCATTATTTTGCCGACAGTAAATTTTTTATTCTTAATTTAGATTTATCATAACCCGGTATTTAAGCCTACTCAATTATTTACTAAATATATTGAATTTTATCAATTTATATTTGCAATTCTATGAAGCCAATCAAGATTTTATATGCTCATTTACTAAATATAAATTTAAAAATAATTATTTCATGAATTGTATATTTGAATTTTAAGCCATTCATTTATAAACTAACCTTATTTATATAATAATAATTTATGCCTTTTACATGTATGTGCGCCGTTGACCTTGGATGACTTGGTTAAGTCTTCCAATTTATTGGCCCGCGAACAGCGCTTTTCTACAATGTGGACTTTGTAATTATGGTCAGGTGGACTTAATTTTTATTTTTGTTGTTTAACTAAATGAACATTTAAACATTCATTTAGTTCTTGTCCGCTCATTTTACACCTAATAAACTTTAAGATTTTTTATGTTAGACCTACCATATGCGCTTAAATGTTATATCGCTTGTATATAATTAATATCTTGAAGCGCGAACATGTCCCCCCTTAGTTTTTACCACGGTATGTAAGACCGTGGTTTTTACTAGTCGCCATTAAAAATAAAAAAATGGCGCGCGCGCGCGCAATGATCTCATAATTTCAAACGGGTGTTTCTCGATGGCAGCTGCATTTCACAATCACTTCAACAAGTACTCTGTACCGGTACATGTATATCGTCCTTATTAAACAGATGCGTGTGCAGTGTGTGTGTGACATTGGCTGTGCGTGATGTGAGTAAATTGCGGACATAAAATTAAGTACGCCCACGAGCCATGTGGCCTAGCTACTGCAATTGTGTTTTGAGTTTTGACAAATCAGGTGTTGCCGGCAACCTTGAGTTGGATTAACGTTCTCGCCGTGCTTATATTTTATTTTGTTATTTTATTTCATTCTGGCTGATCGTTAAAATATTGCGCCTAAAACTTGTGAAAATGAAGCACCTGGATAGACTGTGGAGGTCGCTGCATCGGTACTTTGTGGTCGGATCTCTACGATCAAGACGCCGACATTCGGACGAAGAAAACGTCACATCGATGCCTTTGAACTGGCCACTAGCCACCCAAGCTCGAAGCAAGTTGTCGTTGTGGCCAACGTGAGTTGCATTAAAATCTTCCGCATTAATTTTACGGTACCGGTAGTTCAATGCTTTAAATTATACTTAATTTCTCTTTATTTTTCATATGTTAGACCTAGTTAAGTTTTTTTAACTTAGTTGGATTCGAATTGCACGAGCTTGTTCCTGAAGGCCTGTGTGTGTGCACCACGTTCGAATGCTCCATTAAATTCAAGTTGCGTGCACATTGACTGATTTTAACTAAAATATTTGTCTAAAAAAAAAACCATTCTCAAAAAATTGGCGGCATTTCTGCTTGTGCCAACAGACAAGGCACAGCCAATACTACGTGCAATTCGAATCTCCAAGTAGTCCAAGCTATTAAAATTAGAAAATGAAGCTTAAGGGAGACATTTATCCGGAGTTAATGTTTATTAGGTAAGTAAAAAAATCACGCCTCCGAGCTGTTCAGCATGTGCACCCAAAAACAAAGACGAACAAAACGTGTAACAAATCAAAAATGAATTGACATCGGACGTTGTAGACAGACAGCATGGAAATTGGAAGGTGGCGCTCGATTACACATGCAGGCATGAAAGTGAATTCAGATGTCGGCCTCATGGTAATGGTTGTGGTCAATCTGATCCTTGTCTCGCGGCTCAGCTACTGCTTGAGTGCCGAAGACATCGGTGTGACTAATGAGCACGTAGAACAGAATGGCGAGCCAACCGACCAAAAAGACGCCCGCTTGTTTGGCGAATTCGATCAGATGCAACTTTCTCGCCCACCCAACCTTACGAGCTGAAGCTGGTCCGAATCGATTAGCACCGCTGCTCGTAGACTTGGCCGCAGAGACTCTCACTGCTTCCTTGAAAGCTGATGCTCGAAAATGCAGATCCTCGGGTCCTAGACGCAAATCTTCGAATTCGTCATCGGTCTCATTGGTAAGATCAATGCAGTTCAACGGTCTGGTCGAAAGACGGCTACGGTTCGACATGCTCGTCACCGTGGACATGACGCTCAGGCTCACCTTCTGAATAGCGTGCCTCTCAACGCCACCAATCTGCCAGAAAAACAAAATGAAACACTGTCACGGTATTACGACTAGAAAAGTTAACTGCAGTAAATTGTTAACTGCATTATGATGGCGCAGATAGAAAATTAAAAAATATCGCCTGCCAAAAGCTGCTTCCAGAATTTAGTTTTAACTTAACTTTTTAACTGACTTTACAGAAAACTGAGAAAATATTTCTAGATCATCCACCTGAACCACCTTACATCCAAACATAGTAGAAACAACAAAACAAAACAAAAAATACAAAATTCCTATTCTTGCTAACCTTTGTGTGCTCTTCACTAACTTCTTGCATCTGATGATTGCTTCCTGATGGCCTATTAGAAAGCGCTCCAACTGCGGCGTCGAAAGCACTTTCAGAATTGGATACGCGAGCTCTCGGTGCGTATTTGGTCGACGTGACTACAACGTTGCTCGATGAATTATCTGCAGCTGAAATCTTAAACATAGAGCGAAACGATGAAACATTATCTGACGTTTCTAAATGACAAACGTGAATCGCAGCAAATCGCTAAGCATATTTACAGTGTAATAATTGTATGAACGCATGCAGCTATATTAGTAGCCTAATACAATGAATTGTTGCGTAGCTCTAAATAATCTGTCCTTGATAGGCCCAGGCCAAATAAATTTAAATTGAATAGCATATTTTATGGCTACGTCATGTACCAAAAGGGGGGCGCGATAACCTCCTAGGTTAAGGTAATCACGGATATTTTTTTCTCTCTTACGAGCCGTTTGTCCGTAATCGCTTGGGACGCTTGCTGTTCGGACAGATAGGCATACAATATGTCTCTACAGTCGCCCAGATTTTCCTCAGGTTCCCAGGTGTTCTCCTCCGGCCCGTAACCCTTCCAGCGTATGAAATACTCCTTGTGTCCCGTGACCGTCGACAGTCTGGAATCGAGGATTTTTTCCACCTGCGGAACCGGATAATAAAATAACTTTAAAAATCAATGAATTAGGCCTATCGACGCTCGATAATGGGGATAAAGTACAGGTGATTTTGATACATACGAGAAGCGTGTGACGTCATATTGACGTCATCATAGCCTTAATCATCAAAATTAATGCTCAAATAACTTGTGGCGCCTAAACTAGGCCTGCCTAGTTGCTCAAATGGCCTAAAGTTTACCTCGAATTCGTTGTCACTGAAACTCAATTCCATCTGCTTCGCCCTTCCAACTCGTTGCGACCACAAGACAAGTTCTGTAAGAATAAAAGATGAAAAGATTTCTACTTCTAAACCGTGTAATCAAAAGAAATTGCTAAAGGCAAGTTTGTAAGTTTGCAAGTTTGTCAACAATATTTTGTCAATTGTTTGGCCTTTTTTGGTGCTTTTATTTCGACTTTTGCAAACGCTAACGCTAGATGGCGCTGATGTTTGCGGTTATTTCCTGACTTGTGCATCGCCTTGTTTTCAATGGGGAGCTCCGTCATATAGCCTCCTATGCTACGTGGCTCCGTGGCGGTATATAGTCGCAAGATGGCCGGCGACTAAAAGATGGCGGCGCTAAATTCGTTCGTAAAATTTATATTGCTTCGATTTGTGGTAAATTTACTGAATTGGTAAATATTTAGGTCTTAGGCTTAAATTCTTTTCAAATGTAGTTCGTTAATTCTTATGAATCATCAGTTCGCCTGCGCGGCTTGCTCAGTTTGCTGTGAAAGATGTCGTTCAGACGAAGCAAAGCCGCTTTGCCAGACTTGTCGGTAGGCCTTTCTTTATCATTCCTTCCTTCAATGATCAATGATCCTTGGATCATTGGACCTAGGCCTAATAAATGGTCATTCCTGCAGAATCCTGCTATTGATCTTGGTACTTAAATATTAAGGCCGTGGATGTACGTCCGGCGATCAAAACGAATGTGCCGCAGGCCCGTGCACACAACGTCTCATTTTTTATCATGAGAACTATATGCTGCGAGTTCGCGACGTTGTGTTATAAATTTGTTCCATGTTGCGTGCCGTACGGTATCTGGTATTTGAAATAAAACGTTCGGCATGATGCGCCGAACGTAGACGGACGTATAACGTTTTTTGTTACCGGTATTCCTCCGGCAGTCGGACGTATATCCACCTGTGGCCACACAATAACTGTGAATACCCACTGGGATTACCCAGGTTATGTAATTGTTCCGCCCATTATTTGCATGCTACTATAGGCTTGTAGGCTATTATATGTGTTTAAGTGATAATTATATCGACTGATAAAATCGCTGAATTTCAGAGAGATCACTGGTTGTCAGTAGACACACATGCAGGCGTGTCCTAAATCGCACATTTTTCCGTCCAATCACTTGTGCCGTCCAAAGCCAAACCCGTAAGTCAAGCAGCACATACATACATTTATTGCACGTACACTGTACTTATTTGTATCGATATGCCTACATGCGTCTATCTTGAAGGCTAAAAGCACAAGCCTCTAAATAAAGTAAAATTTAAAATACTAATGTACCCTGTAGCAATTAAGTTGCTTCTAATGTTGCTTTGCTTCAAGCACCTATAATAATGGAAACGCTCTAACTAGGCTAAGCCAAAATAGGCGTATTGTTTTTGCCTAAATTAACTTGGCACTATGACTAGCTAAGCCCGCATTCTACGCAGCCTAGGTTAATCAGAAGAAGCTGCATGAGTGCATGACAAAAAGCCTTGGATAATATATTGGTTTAGCCGCGTAGAAGAGAAGGCGAAGTGCGTGTGCTGCGTATTACCCTAACGGATATATAATAGCCTAGTCATACGGTACATGTAAGTGCTGATAACTGAAAAGTGATTTCATTGATTGTAATGATTGATAACAATGGTAAGGTGTGCCCGATTATCCCGATATTGATAAGCAGAAAAAATAACAACACAATTTTGTGATAACATATTTTAATCACCCGAAATCTAGGTCTAGATTTGCTGAAAGGCATGATGCTAGAAATAGAATTTGTAAACAATAGCCTAAAAATATTTTTGTTTTATTTTTGGTAGCCTAGTTGAAAAGCGGCATAAAACAGGACTAGGCCTAGACGTTCTACCGGTATTTCTTTATTTTAGGGTACTTTTTAAAAAATAACATTCTTTTTTGAAAAATAAAAGCAAAATAGAATTTTATTTTATCGGAAGGGCCTACATTGAAATATGAATCTACTGCAGTCAGTATATTTTAGTTACGAGCCGTATTTATATTTTTTTATTTATGGTCTATTTTCGAAATTTAGGTTAGCATTTAAGCTTGACCGGTTAATGAGTGTTCTAGTGTTGTAGATTGGTCCTAATTTTCTAATTATTGTAAAAACAAAAAACTCGTGCATGATTAGACAAGAACTTGCACATACAATATTTAGACCTACCGGTAATTAACTAATTATTTTGATTTTTCAATTATTAGGCCTAAATTCTAGCCACTTTAGAATTGTGTTCCGCTTAAATTGCAGCAATCGTGCATCATGTACGTGCGTACCGGGTATTGACAACACTTAGTGTTGGTCTCGGATTACATTTAATGATGGTATTGATTTGATAGCACGCTACGTGGTTGAGATTCTTGCAGGTGTTTTCGTTTAATCACATATTGTGAACACGAAGGTCTATAATAGTCAAGCCATTAGCAGACTATCAAATGTTGAACGTCCGTATCGTATGGCATAGCGACATATCGGATATGACGGATAGATAATGGAAACAAAACTAAGCATAAGTGATAAACGAGAGCCTGTATGGATCAGTAAAGGGTATTTACTAGGCCTATTCAATTATAATTTTGACATGATAAATGTATTTAGAATTTTTGAAACTCAATATTTAAACACTCATCAAGAGTGCCAAGTAATCCATTGTTAGGGTGCTCGTGCAGTAAACCTATTTCGTCATATATAAAGTGGTAAAGTGGGCTAGAAACGGATTTCCTGCAGCTCTGTTATTATCATTATTTATTTAGTCATGTACTTTCTCTCTTGTCGAGCTCTGATCTAAATCAATTGAAGATTTATCTGGATTTTCTTTTTGCTCCATCATTCAAACACTCCAGCCGTGTGACGTTGATCGACAAATAGGCGTAGAGGCCGGATGACTTGCTAGAAATTAGATAGAAAATGATTAGTTCATTAATCTGGAGCAAGCTGTGAGCTGTAAACCAGCTTTTAATCTATAGATTA
>JAQIYI010001678.1:0-11229 GCA_034700265.1 Polyzonium germanicum
GTTGAGTCTATGGGGCTAACATGAAGTTATCCAAAGCTCTATGTGGCCAACCAGAAGTTGTCCTATACAGCATGTTAAGTCTTAAGGACCACCTGTAAGTTGTCTAAAACCATCTTAAGTGTATTGGGCAACCGGAAGTGGTCCATAGATGGTGTTTTATTCAATTGGTCAACTTAAAACAGTTTCATCCCATGGGCGCCCACTTGTGGGCCTATATTCATTTGTTTAGCATTAACGGGGCCAACAAGCAGGCCCAATTACAAATGTTATGCAATAACAACAGATTAAGGAATCGTCGTCAGCAACAAATTAAACTAGGCCTAAAGTATAAGAATGAATACATGTAGGCCTACCTATAGCAGATTATAGAATAAAATAAAAAGATAGGTCTAATAATAACTATTAAATGCTACTAGGCCTACGTGTACGGGAAAATGTTAGAATTCTGAAAAATGGACAAGACAACATGAGTTACGCTTGCCCTAGCTACAACGTATTTATGCCTAGGCCTACTTAACTTAATCATAAACTTAGGCTTTAGTCATTAGGCCTAACCGCCTAATTATTTCTGTGCATTACAGCTCTTGTTTTCCCGGCGAGGCCAAGAGAATTTTCCTTTCAGTTGCACTTTTAAAAACGCCATAAAAACATGTCATTTGGCCTCTCATTTTACGCGTGTCATATGCCGGACGTGATTTCATTTGTAGACCTTCGTGCACAGTTTATAGGCCTACAAAGTCTCCTATTGCTCTCTCATCGGCCTTGAAGTAGGCCCGAGCTTATTTAGTTTGGACTTGGACGTGGACGAGCTTCAAATTACCATAGCATAACCATTTTGCATCTCATTTGTCTATCCGATCTTGACTAATAATAATCCGTAGGCCTAACCATGTGCAAATTGTGCATGATTGGTTTTCTAAAAAATTAGGTATGCGCCGATGCAGGAATTTTGCCGATATGCCGATGCCGATTGTTCAAGCTATCATCGGCCGATTGCCGATGCCGATTAATCGATACAAAACGATATAATATGTATTTTAATCGATACAAACCGGTATTAATCTATAA
The DNA here is from genome assembly GCA_034700265.1 of Polyzonium germanicum. Taxonomy (NCBI): domain Eukaryota; kingdom Metazoa; phylum Arthropoda; class Diplopoda; order Polyzoniida; family Polyzoniidae; genus Polyzonium; species Polyzonium germanicum. Next base: position 1,069 of record JAQIYI010001678.1, read on the forward strand.
AAATCGATATTAAGCTATATAAATCGGTACTTTGTCTAAATTTTAGAGAAAAAAGTAACATGTGTGTCTGCGTGCCTGCACTTCAATGTGTTGTCTGACTGTCTGCATTCTGCAATGCTTTGTTTCGTTACGATTTTTAGATTAAGCAAAATAATCGGCAAAATGTTCGCCGATGCCGATGCATGGTTTTTCGTACAATCGGCGCCGATGCCGATGCATCGGCGCATCCCTACTAAAAATGGATGCTCTGTAATTGACCTGTCGATCGGTTGTCCGTGGCTGGCTCAAGGCCTAGAAAATGATTTATGGTGTAGGCCTACTAGTGGAAATCGGAAGCGTGGCTTTCATTAGGCCTATTTATAGTTTAAATTAGACCTAACAGCGATATGACTTTCGGCTAGAAAGTCCTTCGTTTTTATGTAGATTCTAAGGCGCGTATGAGCAGCCACAGACTTGAGCCTGTCTCACTCAAGACAAGAATTAATTTACATTACTGATCTGATGTACATTCTCCAGATCCCACGTTCAATCTCGAGGACTTACCACGTGCGATCTGGATGAAGGAAATAGGCCTACTTCACGTGTAAATGACTGACTTGAGTAAGACAAGCTCAAGTCTGTGGTTAGTAATAGCTTGGCGTAAATATGCATGCGAGCTCATGATTAAGTCGGCACATTTGAGCGCGCTAAGAAAAGCGGTCACGTGATAAGAGTTCTGATGCGAATTTGGCGGAAATTCGCAGCAGAATACTGCATTCACGTGAGACGCAAGTACCTAGCTCAAGCATCAAATTGCTGGCAACTAATCGCATTCAACGTCGGTCTTGAGCCAAAATTCGGACAAATCCGGCTCTAAATAATGGTGTTGCATAATGAAGCGATAAAAAACATGGGCGAGTGGGGGAGTTGCAGTGTTGAAGTTTGAAAACACAATTATTTTGTCTATTCACCTGGAAGAAGATGCGTTTTGGCATATTTTCCGCAAATCGTTGCCAACAATGTCAGAGCATTTATTTTTATTTGTTTGTTGCGTAATCGTCCGTATCGCATTCAGCTCTATTGCAATTGGTGCATCGCCATTTGTTAATCAGCTGTTACAATCTATCCAACCGCAAGGCTTCATTTAAACAGTTATAACTTTTTAGGGTAATTTACAGATTAGCAAGCAGTGTCATAAAATAAATCATGGTCCGTAAGCGTAAACTAGTCCATTGTACAATTTAATTAGTTTAATGGCGTGTAATTGGTTTGCGCCTTGGTGTGGGGTGGCCTTCGTCGATGTCAAAATATCGATGTTTGTTTGTCAACATCGGCGTGTTCAATTCATTCATGGGTACATTTAGCATATTCATTGGCACATAAAACAGCATTTTGGCGTAGAAATTTAGAGCTATTTCTGTGGCATATTTATCCGGCCTCTACTCTGGAGACTCATTCAGTGCAAGACGTTGCTGTGAGATATACGAGTACACCCTGTATTCCTGCTCGTTTTCTGCTCAGTTTGTCACAATTGTTTCCAGGGTGACTCACTAATGACGCCAAAAGCATTGTTAGTCGCAACACATTCTCGGCAACAGTCAAGATGTTTTTTTATTATTGTGTAGGCCTACATGTCACTTGAAGCATCCGGTGCAAATCCAATCTTCAAGATTTTATTTTGTTTTTTTTTAAAAAGGCTCAACTTTTTTTATTCACCTAAAAGTCCACAAATCCGACATTTGCATGAGGAATGCTCTAGCAATTTAATGATCGTAATTTTATCTGGCGTGCCATCATCAGCCGTCATGTGTCATTTCTAGACCAATTCTTGGGTGCGTCTTACACGGGCTGCAGTTCTGAAGGCAAGAAGCCGATAATTGATCGATTTTGTCACTGACAGACCGTGCTCCCGACTAGACAAGAGAATTTTGGACGCACATTTCACCGCCATTTTTTTCTTCTTCTTTCATTAAATTCATGCCTTACTCTAGTCAGTCACTGCCTATGGCAGTCTTGTCTTTCTTCCAGAGTCTCTGGTGTGCGTGCAGAGGACATCTGCATTTCCACGCACTGCCAGAAAGCGTGTTTGTCATTTCGCGGTTGCCAGTCGATTTGTCAAACTGCGGTTCTTGTTTCTTGTCGTCGTCTTTCAACAAAATAAGCGGATGGAGTTGCAATAGAGGGAAAAAAATGTCTGATGTCCGTCCAGTGCTTAGGCCCAAAATAAATAAGCTTAAGTCCAACGCGCAGAAAAAAGAAAGCTCAGAAACCTAAAAACCTTGATGCACTTTTAGAAAGAAAGAAAAATGGCGGCGCAAAAAGCATGAATACAGAAACTTCTTCTTGGCATTTATTTTTATATTTCTTTCTTTATGCAGCAGCATCAGCAGCAGTCTAGAAATTTCTAGGCCACCACTGAAACAAATGAGATTTGCAGGAGTGTCTCTTCTGAAGCTCCTTAATATGCAATAAGCCCTACAAGTGCGACTCATTCCCCAACTATTACATTACTCTCTATGGGCCCGCTTTTCTGTTCACTTTTAAAGGGCTTCGTTTAATCTCGTTCACTTCACTTCCGGCTACATTAATGCGTTTAAACGGATTACAAAGGTAAAAAATTTAACGGCTCAGGATGACAATTTTAAATGTTTTTTGCCAAGAAAATACTATTTTAAATTACAAATTAATCGAGAATTAAGTTTTCAAGGTGACTTTACAGGAATAATTTTCGATTGTCCAGCGGAGTCACCTTACTAAAATACTTAAGTGCGGTTAACTTTCATAGTCGTAATGTCGAACCTAGGAAAACACCATTGGTCGAATCTCTTCTGGCGGCAGGGTGAGCCAAATCATTTAATGCATTTTGGCGCCATCCATTGCGTCACTCACTCACTGACAGGAATGCACAAGAATTGCTATAAAAAAAGTACCTCCGTCCGATGTATGTGTATTTTCTGGCAGGTGACCGCATAATATTCATCATTTGGGCGCCAAAAATGATGTCATTCAATGATTCATTTTTGTTATTTACGACGTGCGCCTTCGTCTCCCAGGCCTACTTATAGCGACTAGTAGGCCTATCAATAATTAATGATACGATCAAGCGTGATTGTGCCTAACGTACAGTTGAAGCGCTAACTGGCGGTGACAGCAGTTGCTGGCGGCCAACGATTTTTTACGATCGGGGAGGGTTGCAATTGTAAACATGGAGTAGTCACGAGGCGTACACTTTAATGATTGATTATTTATAATCTAGGTACAATAAACCGTCTCGAACTCTTAATTATCATCAGCGTATAGAGCGTTTTGAGCAGGAAGTGGAGGCAGCGGACGTCGCCATGTTTTTGCTTTTACTGTGAACGCGCCTTGTTAACGATTGAAATGAGTCGCGTTGCCAAACATGTGAATAGTTTGTATTTATATTTATTTATTTCAAATTTACCAATATTTCAATTTGTGTATATTCTGTAGGACCACCAGGGCCTCGAGGCAAAAGAGGAAAACGTGGAATGAAAGGAGACCAAGGGGAAATCGGGATTCTTGTGAGTACACACGTTAACCGTGAGTACATACCCTCACGTCATAATGTCATTGAGCCAAGACGTATCTTGGCTTGGCTCGTTTTATTTTACGCCTTCACAGTAAAGCTAAAAATCTAAGGCATTTAATGCGAGCTAATGCACAAGCAGAGATAACAAGTTGCATGGCTGCGTGTTCACGCAGGTTCTAGTTTTAGCTTTCACTGTGAACGCGCCGCATGTTGAGTGCGAGTTTAATTGAAAAGCGAATTTATTGTTTCCATTAGAAGGGCCTTTCATTAACGAGAATAATTAAAGCCAGGCCTGATTTGAGCTCTTACTTCGCTCGGTGCCATTACGCTCTCCAGGACGTCAAATTGGCGGCGAGAAAAATAAAACAAGTCTAAAGGATTTCATTTTGTTTTAGTGTTCTTAACCAGCCAGCAACCATTTGAGCAAAATGCATTTCGCGCTCGCTGTGGCGCCCGTTTTCCATCGCTCCAATTGCCAATTTAGCGTAATGCGTTATTTAAAGATGACATTTTGTGTGTGTGCTATGTGCATTTAGACGAATGAATGCCACAAGTGACGTATATATTTTATTTCATCTCGTAAAATTCATTCGCGGACAAAGAACTACTCAGCCATTTTGACGCTACCAAGACGCGGGCCTATAAAACTGGTCGTTGCGTCATTTCGTGCGACGTTAATCAAACCTTAATCTGATGCAGACAAAAAATCTGGCCATCAATGTGGTCGCGCAAATGAAATGAAATGAATGAATTGGTGCAAGATTTATCTCATATACTGCAATTAATTTGCCATCTTCGCTTTGCTTTCAGGGTCCCTTGGGTCCGCCTGGCAAAAATGGATTTCCTGTAAGTTCTGACAAACCCAACTTTTATGTTGTTGTTTACAAGCATGCCTCGAGCGTTTATGTTTGTTTGTTTGTTTGTCTGTTAACTTTATTTGCACGCTTTGTTTGGGCTTCTCGACGTCTTTGTTTTGTAAATTGTGTTGTTAGTACGGTAGTTTAGCGGCCTCAATATTCGTTTTGTTGCCCTTAGGGCCCCATTGGATTAGATGGACCTAAAGGTGAACCTGTGAGTAAATTTGATTTTTCATTATTATTTCAAATTCTTTTGATTTTGATAAGGACCTAAGCATTTAAATTATTTTATATATTAAATTTGATTGCATGCCTAATTGTTGGTTCGTTTTGAATGCAATTTCTTGCGGTATCTCCTGGCGAGCTTTCGATGTTGTTGGCGTCTTATTTTTTGTCCATTAACACACGATATGCTAATGACTACCGGTACTTAATTACATGTATGATTGAATTTTAAATGTTATTTTTTTTAATTGTGTTCAGGGCCCACCTGGCAACAAAGGAGAAAAGGTAACAAACCATTTGATTAGACATTTTTGAGTAATGCTTCAGTTAACGATAATTAAATTAATTTTCTGTGAATGCTTATTTTAATTTCAGGGAGAATCTGGAGGTCCTGGATATCCATTCACTTCACTAAAGGTGAACACACCCTTATTTTAAAATTGTACATTACTTACTTCTCATATTTAATTAATTTAACCAGCAACAGATTTGATAATTTAGCAGTTTTAATAGTCTAGTTAATTATTGATTACTTTGAATTCGGAATTTAAATATACAATTTCCTTAATTTAGTAGTTTCAAGTGTATAATTTTACTCTATGCTTTTAAATTTATAATTTGATTTAATGGGTTGCAATTTATTTCATTTAGTTAATTAATTTGATTTCAAGCTTCGTGTCAGAATGAGACATGACGCTGTTTAATCACAATGATTTTTTTTTAATTCCCTGACGCCATATTAGATCGGTTTTATTTTTGGTTGTTGTTTACTGCAGCCTATACATGCATTCTCATTTTATTATGTCTCCGTTTGTTTTGTTGCTAACAACTTTGTCCACCAGGGAACAAAGCGATCGATAACTAGTCTTCGAGGCGGTACCCTCGGGTATGCCGAAGTCATCGCCATAAAGGTCAGTTAGTCGATGGTCGGACAATTGACATAGTGTGGGAATATAAATTATTCGCGACTTCCTTATATCTGTCTGTCTGTGTCTATCTTGAGTGCGATCTTAACTTAATTCTTAATTAGTCAATGTCCTTATGTAGACCAAAGCAAGTCAAACTATTGTTTGTTTTCATTTGGTTCTAACTTTCTTGCATAATTTGTTTAATTTTGAAATTAATCCTCTTATTTTTTGCTTGAGTGTGTTGTACAGCTGTTGTCTATTGTTCAGTCTCTAATCACTACATGTCGTCTCATGTTCCACCAACTGACTAACTCACTGGTTGCGTTTTGCTAGTTGCTGCTCGTTTGTGTTCACTTAGATTTAGATTTTACTTTAAATTATAAATTTCTTTTGATTTATTATTTTTTATCCGTCAGTAACATAAACGAAACCCTTTTCCCTTTTTTGTCGAAATCCCTCCTCCTCCTTGTCCTTTGTCTCTTTAAACCTTTGCAGGATTTAACTCAGGGCAACATTAAAATTGATCATGACGAAGTCATACTTTTGAAAGTAAGTGAAGCAAGCCGCATTAAACAATTTTCATAATTTTTAATTTTCTTTGTAAGCTATGAAATCCTGCATGTTCTCTCCCCTTCACGTCCATTTGTCTCGGCTCTAGCATGCTTTAAATGTCATTTTTGTACGTCCCCGTAAAACAGTAAATGTCAACGTACGCCTTGTCCTCATGATGATGATGATGAATGCATGAGAATGTATAAACAGTTTCTGATCAATAGGTCTACAATATTTATCGTCCAACTGAATTGATTGATTGATTCTTTTAAATTTTGTTTCAGGGCGAGCCGGGCGAACCTGGTCCACCAGGCCCGACAGGGCCACAAGGTAGGCCAGATATCAAAATAGTCAAATTTAGTCTTACCGTACTTAAAAAGTACATCTTTAAGAATGCTTGTTTTTGAAAACTTCTTAAGGTCAAACTGGACTTCCTGGTTTCGATGGCCGAGTTGGACTTCCTGGAGAACCTGTAAAGTTTTAATTTGCCAAGTAGCCTACATGTATGCGTAAACCTTATGTTGATTTTGTTTACTTTTCTTTAGGGTCCAGCAGGAGAAATGGGTCCCATTGGTCCAGCTGGTCCACTGGTATTAAATTATTTTTTGCCTACATTCAGATTCGCTTAAAAGTGTCAACTAAATATAACCCAGTATTGATTTGGTTTTCTTCAAGGGTGTTCAAGGACGTGACGGCTTAGTTGGACCAAAGGTTTTATTTATTTATTTAGTTGCTTTATTAATTTAATTATTAATTTATATATTTACATGTATTTAGTTACGCCTTTTTATTTACAGATGTACTGTACATTGCATGTGTATTACGCCTATTTTTAAACAAGTTTTATAGATAGAAAAATTAGAAATTGGCAACCCTTGGACCTTGGTGTGAATAAGAATTATTTAAAATTAATTATTTTTTTGTTTAGGGTGACAAAGGCGACTCCGGTGACAAGGGAGAACGAGGACTAACAACAACTATGGATGGCAACGCGTTTCCGACCGGTTTCATCGAAGGCCCTCCTGGGCCGCCCGGACCACCTGGGCCCTCGGGTCCAATGGGCAAAAAGGTCACATTTTGTGCACCAATAACCTATTATTTTCTATTTTCTATGCATGTTGTGTGTGTGTCTTTTTTCTGGTTTGGTAACTTTGGTTGCTATGTGGTGTATGTCACTGTGCGTCCTAAATCTGTGTGTTTTTGTCAAATTTGTTCAAGCAAGAAAAACAAATAATTCTTTCTCTTAACCAACAACTTTATGTTCTAGAAAGCACAGCCTTGCAGATCTGTTTTTACTTTTTTTCTCATGATCTATCTGCATAATGTCCTTTTAAGGACCTCCCGAAATTTGATTTCGTTTTTCCCCCTCATATCTCTTAAAACACTAATACGACGTAAAATTCATTTGGATCGCAAGAACGATGTAAAAGCTTAAATGTTTTCAAAATTGAGTCAATTTAACATAAAGCAATTGAGCGGGGGTGGAGAGTAAGGAAGGAAGAAGGAGGGGGCGGAACGACTGATTGAGTTTAGGACTTCTGATCGAGCACTTAGCTGACGTCATCATCATGTCTATGTACCGTTTAGGGTGATTTGGGCATTGCTGGTCCTCCAGGCATCGACGGTGACAAGGGCGAAAAAGGCGAGAAGGGCAGGCGAGGCAAGAGGGCAAGTACATGGCAGTAACACTGCTGTCTTCCCTCCGCACTTTTTCACATTGCGTTTACACTGCAGCCAAAAAGTATGCTCGATTGGCTATGACTACTGTGTGAACGCGTCTTCAGCTCATTCCCTACAAGTATTTTCCTTCTTCTCTTATCACTTCACTCATAATTATGGAATGTAATTGATGTTTGTGCTGTCCACTATGTCTTCTGGTTCCAGGTTCGCTTCCTTCATGTACCAACATCTTTTCAGGATTTGTTTGTTTTAATCATTGTTTTTTCTTGTTTTGTTTCTTTAACTGTGGTTGTGCAATGTTTCCTTAACTAGCACACTTGTGTTGTCTGTAGCACTAACCTCTGACCTAACACCGATTGGTTGTTCTTGTTGTTTGTGTGTTGTGTCTTTGTTTCGTCCACTCATGAGTTACGTACTGGTACGTAAGTTTGCAGTTTTTAGAATTTTCAAATAAAAACTTGATTTCAAAGTTTACAGAAACTTTAATACCCGGTACGAGATAAAAAAAATTAAAACAACTTCTCATTTTGATTTTCAGGGCAAACGAGGTAAACCTGGAGAAAAAGGAAACAAAGGTGAAATGGGACTCCCTGGTATCGGGGTAAGAGCTGGCTTTTGTATGATTTAGATTTTTTTAATGGTTTTTATAATCTTAATTTATTAGTTTTCTGTAAAACAGGGCGATGAAGGATCTCGTGGACCTCAAGGTCCACCAGGCTTACCGGTGAGCTTCAGTTTAATCATTAATTTGAACAAGTAGTAAACCTTAACTGTATACGTTTAAGCATTTTAACATGTGGCTAACTAAGTTAATTGACAGTTTTCTGTATTTTATATTTAGGGTCTTGGGACGAAAGGCGACATGGGACCGCCTGGTTTAATGGGCCCGCCTGGTTTACCCGGCCCACCAGTAGGCATTTATTTTTTTATTATTAATTTAGAATTTAATCTAAGGCTAAATAAAGCGGTAAATTTATTAACTAATCTTTAATATCTTCAGGGCCTAATCGGAATGAAAGGCAACAAAGGCGACGTAGGTGAAGCTGTGAGTATTCATTAGATCCTTAGGACACACAGTACCAGAAAATGTTTAAAATTTAATAAATGGTCTGCATTTTTTGTTTGCTTTGTAGACTATTCCTGGAAATCGAATTCTGGTGCGTGTAAGTGATCAGAAAAGTTCTTTAAATCAGCGTTTCTTGCGACCAAGAATTAATTATTTTAATTTCAAATGTTGTCTACAGAGTGAACAGGGGCATATGGGAAACAACGAAGTTGTGAGTGAATCCCAATTGAGAAATTTCAATTGCGAATTATTTGGACATTGGTTTTTAAGTTTTTGTGTTTTTTTCGTATTTTCCTTTGTAACTCAACAGTTGATGGGTCCACCTGGGCCTCCTGGTCCAATGGTCAGTTAAAATTATTTCTAGCAACATAATTCCATGTAAAATAAGTTACCGTAGTAATTTCAATGTATAATTCAGGGAATTCGTGGACTACAAGGACCGCCTGGAATAAAGGGAGAAAGGGGTCTCGATGGCCAAAAAGGAGATCCCGTGAGTTTATTTAATCCTAATTCATCTCACCTAGGAATTTGTTGATTAAACCGACTGCAATTGCTCAATTGCAGGGCGAAAAAGGAAATCAAGGGCCGCAAGGAATTATGGGACTTCCTGTAAGCGATTTTCTTATTGCGCCTATTTTCCGTTTGAGGTCAATGAATTAATCCTTTCTTTAATTGTCTTTGTTTTAATTTCACAAGGGTCCAATGGGTCTGTCTGGCAAACCAGGGCTCACGGTAAGATCTAGGCGATACGGAACCTCGTAAGAGAGGCGAGCGCCAAACGAAATCGTCACACTTGAATTATTTGTACAGTTTTAAACTCAATCGCGTTCAGTTCAAACGTGTTCAGAACTTAGTTTGCCAATTCTTTCATACTGGACAGCACAAACGTTTAACCATTGGTCCCCTGAGAGTCTTTAACGCACCTCTTTATCCCCCTTTCTTTCTTTACTTTCTTTTCCTCATTATTTGGAGTATTTTCATTTACTTTGACCTTTTTTGCTAATCATTTTTTATATTTCCATTTTATTTATGTGTCCTCTGTTGTGTGTTGTGTGTCCGTTCGTTCGTTCGTCTTGTTAGGGCCCAACTGGCTTAGATGGCATTAAGGTGAGTGTTTCTTTTTTTGCCCTTTTGAAAAGTCTTGTCGGCGATGAGTACGCTTCTTGCACGTAGCTTCTGTTTATCATTTTTTGGCTTTTATTTTCTTATTTCACTTCCTGTTTGAAAGCATTGTTTTTGCATGCATTCTCTAATATTTGATCCAATTGTCTTAACTTCTAATTTTCCACCAATGAAAGTGCCCCAGGAAAAGAAATTCTCGTAAAATCTATTGTAATTCGTCAG
>JAQIYI010001679.1:0-11229 GCA_034700265.1 Polyzonium germanicum
TAGTTTGTGCCCTACTGTCTAAAGGTGCATCATTACCGTACTCACTAGTATTACGTACTAAAAGGAATATCCTAGTTTAGTTTTATCCTGGAATAACTAATGACTTTTAGAGCTGGTTCGGCTTGAAAAAAGAAATGTCGTCACCAGAGCCTTTCTTAGGATTGTTCCAAGTTAGAAAATTCATTAGTGATTCCAGCCTCAGACTGGTATCCCTAATTCCCTATCTTTTACTAAATGTGTCACTTCATCAGAGCTTTGATTAGCGCGTCTCAAGTCTAGTCTAATTTTTTAAATAGGGAAGGGGTGCTTGGGGATACAATACAAATTGTGGTATAGGCGGGATTCGAACCCACAGCCACTGAGGAGGAATGGATTTAAAGCTCGTCACTCTAACCACTGAACCACAGTGACCCCCACAAAAATCAAGTCACGCTTTTGCTGCAGCATGGAACAGACTTGAACGTGGCTAACTTTTTAGACCTCAGGGGACAAAATCCGCGACTTGGGACTCAAATCTAGTTTAGTTTGCTTCAAGTAGTGCTTGAGCGTTCGTTATAACTCTTCGTGGTACCAACCTTAATATTCGTGCCCACTTTTCTTTCTTTCAACGTTAGTTTTTGTTTCGTGGTGTTCTTCGCAGCCTCCATAGGCCACGTACTTATTAAACGTAGGCCTACCAGGCTATTAAGGTACCGTATTTTGATTAAATTTCTTTAAGGGTTTTCTCAGCCGTCTTTGTTTTGCCACATCGCTGGCACAAAACAAATTAACTGCCTCATGAGATAAAATAATAATCGATACCATTGTGCGTAGGCCGCCGCCATCTTTATATTTGTTTAATAAAATCACGTGATTAAAAGGATCGGGGCGGAGGGGGGGGATAGCTTTGATTGGTTTCACGTGGCTGAAATGAAACGACGGAGAATAAAACATCGAAGGAATACTATTCCTTAGTATACGAATGCTTCCTACGAATAAAATTGCCTTAAAATTGCTTCGTGTTTCATCGGCATTAAAAACAAACGTGTGACATGTCGCAATATATTAGCATTTTAAATATACATACACCTACATACCTGCCACCCACACATAGCGGCCTAGACTATTGCGCACGCGTACTCTAGGCCAGGATAAGTGTTTTTCATATAAACTAGCGTGGCTGCATGCTCTAAAGTAGGCTAATTTATACTGGAAACTCCCACTTAGGCAATCTTAATTTTAAATTCTAATCTTTATATATGTGTGTGTGTGTGCCCGTGTTTCTATCGTGATGTTTGCAGAGGAGGAGCCGCTGCTCCTGCTGACGCCATTTTCTATTTTTTTTTTATTATTTATTTTCCAATTATACCGTATTTTGCGTTTAATGCAAGTAGAACTGAAGCAGCAGCAGCAGCAGCCGCGTTCTTTCATTGGTTGAGCCTTCAGCATAAGGTTTAAGCGACGCCAACATCACAACTACACTCTATCCAGCATCAGCACCAGCATTCTTGAAAATTCTAAGCAATAATTGTGAATTTTATCTCTCCTTCAACCCTCCCAACTCACCCCATCATGCCCCCGCCCTCCTCAATGCAATCTCCCTTAAACTTCTGATCGATATTCGAGCTAAATAAATGCGTCTTTCGAGAGTGTGTGACCTCAGTGAATAGTACTAAGCAGGGTTCACAATGACTATGCGCAGGCCGACCATCGTCACGCACAGACAGACAGATCCAATCTTAGCATATATAGAAAAATCTGCACCAGCATAGATTGTATCCTGGGTCTTGTAGGCCTACTACAGTGTAGGCCTATACAACTATAGCCCTACATACAGTACACAAAAAACCTGCCATTTTCATGCTGCGTTTTATTTGCATCCAATTTGGCATGTAGCCTTGCCTACGATATTTTATTTGACCTTGCGAACTGGCGAACATAAATAAGTAATTATAATTAAGCATGTCATGTCTGACTATTTGCGGGATTAAATACAATCTTGAAATGTTCTTAGCTGTTTTAAATAATTAAGATAAGAGGTATCGCAATAAACTTATTAATCGGTTATTTATTGCCCCACAAGCTGTCAGCTAATACCTGATATCTAGATTCTTACATCTTGAAATATTCCTGTTTAGTTTTGGTCACCTTTTTTGGCCGAGCGGACGACTTAGGCCTACCTATGAGAAAATTATTGTTAGTTTCTTGGCGTTTCCACTTATGTGGCCTCTATGCTATCGAGCCTTAGTACATATGTATTTACAAACATTAAACCTAAGCCTCTAGTTTAAAAATTGTCAATATTAATTAAATAAAGATTTATAAATAATCAAATTTGATACATGTATCGGTTATGAAGATACGGTGAAAATGAAAAAAATATCTTGGGCAACTTGAGAATTATTTATGCCTAAGGTCAGCCTAAGGTATGCCTATGGTCATATTTATTTAGCTCATTCGTCTTGAGTTTTTTTAAAGTTCAGTTTGAATTAATTACGGTTATCATAGGCTATGTTTTAAAGGATTAGATAAAATGGAAAATAAAATAAAATACAAAATTTGATAAAAAAAAATGTTGAAAAAAACGAAAACAATAATAAACAAAATAAAAGTAGGCCTACTTGACGTCACAAATTGGCGTTTGATTACGGCTCAGATTTCTATTTTATTTTATTTTCAATATTTCAGACATTTATTTTGGACCATGGGGTTTTGAACTTTGTCCAAACCGGAAGCAGAATGCAGACGAGAATAGCATAATCGATTTTCCCAGTATCGTCTTTCTTTCAATCAGGAATCAATAAATAATGTTGGAGCAAATTTCTTTTTTTTGGACAAAGAAGATAATAATCATACATAAAAATGTGCCCTATTAATTTATTCGTCATGTTTACGCAAGTCTGAACACATGCGCATGCATTAATAAAGAAAAATGGCGTTTTGAGAAAGAAAAAAGCCTCTGAACGAGAAAATTCCATGTTCATCAAAAACCGGCTAGGCCTAATCCAAAAACTAATCTCTGATTTGGTGGGTGGTGGTGATGAGGACTCGGTCTGTGTGGCTGACGTGGTGAAAATTGAAACGAAATTGCTCTCATATTGCACAAAGCAGGGGGGAGGGGGGGGGCTCTGCTGCCGACGACGCCACCGCGCGTCCTTCAACAGACCCTCGTCGTCGTCTTTCAGCCCGGCGCACCCCATAAACGCTGAGCAAACTCATAAACTTGGATTTATCTCAAATTAAGTCATTTCGCGATCACGTTGAAATGAAAAAATCACGTTATTTCTCTCGAGAGCCGCCCTCGGAGGCATTGCGCGCGAGACTTGAGAAATGCCGAAACTGATGAGGCCGCAATCACTAGTGCAAATCTTAAGACCTGTCTCGAGTCATGAAGGGAGATTATGGTGAAACCACGTGAGTGCGATGTAATACGAATATACGTACGTTCGAGAGGAGGGAGCATGCGTGCGCAAGTGCAGATGATAACTAATTTTGACTGTAATCGCCCTTAATAACCGGAAGTTACCCCAAGGCTGTCTTGACTCGAGGCAGGTCTGACACTTGCATTATTGATTCCGGCCTGATGAGTAATTATTTGCAGGGCCTATCCGCCAAACAGCAATCTTCAAAAGACTTAATCCGGTTAAAAGCTAAAACTACAACCTGAAGCAATAAACTAAACCCTGAGGCGCAAAATAGCCCGAATAAATGTTTATCTTTGCTTGTGTGTATCTTAGCTTGGTTTCAGACAACTTAGGCTTACATTTTTATATTTAAGTAGGCCTATTAAATGCAGCTTTTAGGGCTCCGTACTTTGAATGCCGCAAAGAAAAAAATCTAGCCAAGCTAAGATACGCGTTTGGCGCATGTTTTTGCTCAGCAATGGCATGATTTAGCTTTGATTGTGAACGCGCCGTCTCGGCATCAGCTTAACCTTTAAAATACATACATGAGGATGCTGAAGCTGAAGCGTTTCCAGGCTTCTCAATAAGCGCTTATTTTTCTGTCCCCTATCTGCAATCAGCGTACGTGTAAGTAGGCAATAACTGAAAGCACATCAAGAGCCCCAAGGCAACGGTTGCGCCCTCTAGTGGTGAAATGCTGCAGCAGTCACCGAATATCTATACACCATGTAGGCCTAATATTATTTAGGCTTCACGCTTTGGCTCATTGATAAATCACAACCCTGTTTCCCTTTCATGGCGGCTGCTCAATGTCCATGATTCAATGACAAAGTTTGCTTTTAATGGCGGATAGCAGACGTCGACGCTCATTTCCGGTTTACATGGTGTAGCCTTTACCTGTTAGTGTATACATTTGTATACACTAACAACACGCCTACCGTTTGTATGTAAACGACTGAATAACAAACGTGAGTCGCCGGAAGTAAACCCGGAAGTGCTCAAAAAGAAAGAAAGTAAAAACTTCCGAGAAACTTTTCGGCTCCGTATTTGAATAAGATTGTTTTTCTCTTTCTTTCTTTCTTCTGTCTAACTTTCTTATTTTTTGCTCGCGCCGAATTACATAATAAATGAATCCAGGGGCGCAGGGTGGGGAGCTCTCAGCCCCCCTCCCCCGCATCTATCTTATCTGTCTCCCACTAGGCCTATCCATATATTTTGGTGGAGCCAAAGTGCTCGTCGTCGGGGAAAACGACACCGTAGGCCTTTTACTAAACGAAAACAGAAGACTACTTGTAGGCCCTGTGTGCGTCTGTCTGTCTCTCTGTCTGTCCGTCTGCGTCTGTGTGTACGTGTGTTGAAAAATAGAAGACATAAAGCAAACACTAGAAACGCGTTCGCGACTAATGGAAGCCAAAATGGAGCTCAGATGCGCACACACAGACAGTGTTTGTTCTCCTGGGCGACAGGATGTTACGTCACACCCGTATAATGTAGCACACTTGGAGCAGCAGCCGATAGGCCTACACATACATAGGGATCCCTAATCTCTCTCCGTACGTAAGCGCCATTTGCCTAAATACACGCGAGCCGTCCAACAGGCTCTGTTAATGCAAAAGGCATGTAATTACTCGAGAGCAGAAGGGGAGAATTGGGGGAACTCCGCCCACTTCACCAATCCGGCGCTCCTCTCAAACCGGAAGTGAACGCATTTGCGCTCTTCTTCAAGTATTCATGACGACGACGATGATCGTGCCCTTGTGTGTGTTAAGTTGTTAACGGGTTAAGCCATGATATGGCATTCAGAATGAGGAGTGGAAGGGGCTGCTAGAGGGGCTGTTGCCCTTCCCCCACCCTGGAGATGCTGTTGCCCCGTATAGAAAAAAAATTCAAAACATTTCCAAATAAATTTCCAATTTTTCTTTTAATTTTGTTAATATGACAATGCTAGGGGCTGTAGCCCACCCTCCCAGTCCCTTAATAGAAATTAAAGAGAATTAGGACAAATAGCGGTTATAGCTCCCAGTTTATCAAACTATTCAAAGATAACAAATCATAACTATTCATACATAATAGGCCTACTACTAAATCATATATAACCACAAAATTGCCTATAAATTGTCCAAATTACTAACAAAAAAGCTAAAAAAAAAATAAAAGCCAAGGAGAAGTGAACATTTATGAGCAACATTAACACCCTAAAAATTTGAATTTTAAAATTTAAGATTTAAAAATGTACAATTTAATCCACTTAGGCCCTAAATGGATGAAATTTGTAAAGTTTAAATTTTAAATCTTTTTTAATTTTTAGTCGCAGCCCAAAAAAATAATAAATTATTCTTTTTAAAATAGGTCTACAACTTATTGTAATAACTTATTTTAAAAATAACTTATTTTTAAAAATAATAACTTACTTTAAAAATAGTAGGCCTACAGTAAATTATTTTTAGAAATAGGCCTTTTAACCCTCAGGTCTCTATCTGGGGGTATCCTATACCCCCAGTCCACTGGAACCGTTCCCATTCTGTTTGTTTCGGCCCAATGACATTGTCCATCTAAGACATTGTCAGTAAGGGAGCCATCAACATTTTTAACATTTAATTTAATTTAATTTAATATATATAAAATAAAATATATCAAATAAATTATTAAATTAATTTAATTTAAAACATATTTCATGCAGTTATCTATAAAAAAAAACGGTCAATATTCATAAAAAAAACCGCATGGGGGCCAAAAAGACCCCAGGTAGGTATTAGCGTTACAAAAATCGCGTAGGAACCAGAGGGTTAACTTACCGGTATTCTTTTTTTAAAAAATAAGGCTATTTTACGTTCACAGGGTACGAATTTAGGCCTACCAGAGACTAATGGACTCATGGCGTGGAAGACTGCGGAATCATCGATCGAAGACCAAGCCCACGCACTTGGAACTATAACTTTGGAGTGTTTTGGAGCTTTGGAGGTCCGCCCAGCGTCTCGTTTCATCAGTCAATCACTCAACTCATTAACACTTTTGCCTTTTTTACATCAATTTAAGACGTAGGTTGACTATTTAAGTCACATAACTGGGAAAATGGCAATGAAAGCCGACCGGAGAAGCATACTGGAGAAGCGGACAACACAACACCCAGTGGGGATCGAACCCGCGACACAAAGTAGCCACGATCGAGAGACATACAGCGTGCTGGCCGCGCTCTGCTCCACTGAACCACTGGAACTCCACTCGTTGGATAAAGCGCTTCAAGAGATGGTCCACTAGATGGCGCTCCGATGCCAGCTATCGAAATCAAGTCGACAAATTCGATGACGAGGACGGTGGCGCCGTCTAGCGGCGTCAACTCTAGACAACATTATCGTCTGCTAAAACTGATTGGCGCCCATTTTCAACTGCATACGGTGTCAGATAAACTAGGCTAGTAGCATGAATGGAGCATTTAAGGTCGCCAATTTTATCTCAAATTTGCACGCGAACTGATCAAGCGACTTATTTTCCATAGGTTTGCGTGCGAATTCAATCGCTTTAAATCGCAGAAGAAATTCATCGTCTAACTATGCTAACAAACCTGCGAGAAATTCGCCTTTGCTAGTAATCCTGGCTCACTTCGCTCGATCGCCTGGACAATTAATGGACTTCCCTCCGTCATTGTCATGCGTAAATTAACATGCAATATTATGCAGAATTTGCTTAAAACTTTGAATTTCTTAATTGTTTGCAATACCCCTAACGCAATAATGCATTGCAAATGGCAAAAATAAAAATCCCCAAAAAAACCATGACTTGATCTAGGCCTAAGGAATGAATCCTGTTAGGCTTAACGTGTAAACCCTTTCATCACGCAAGTAAGCAAACACTTCCAGAATGTACTTTGTCTCCGGGACATAAGGTTTCCGCTCGAACAGAGGCCTAATATTTCACGATTTAGCCAGGATGGAGCAACTTCCGGTTGCACTTCCTGTATGCAGAATTTAAAGAAATAATTGCAAAATCATATTTCGAAAAAGAAATCTCTGGTTTCAGCCGGACGAATTTTGGTGAAAGTTTCCGTTAGGTTCGCATATGCGAACATATCTGCGAATTCTTTCTTTGAGAGGTGAGCTGAAAATTGAAAAACTAAAACTGAATGAGGTCTTCTTGAGAGAGACTGAAACTGAAAACTGTGGTTTTCGGTTTCTGCTTTAGAAATTTCGGTTTCAGCTTGCGCTTGTGAACGGTGAAACGCCGAAATGTGTAAAAGTGAAACGGAATTTTTTTTCTGCTTTCAGTTTCAATTTGCCACTTTTCCGTTTGCCTCTGAACCCGCTTTTATGCGTTGCTTTTATGCGGCGGCCTAGATGATCGATTTCCAATAGCTCTCGCTCGAACATTGTCTAACTTATTTGGATTACATTCAAATAGCCTAGTTTAATCCGATTCGACTTTGGCTCTAGGACTATATCGTCTAGGTTTACATTGGTCGCAACAATGCGCGGCTCAGTATCAGAAAGGACAACCATTAAAGTGAGCCTCGAACTCGACAGCATCAAGATTAAAATTAAACAAGTTTCACTAACCCTGTTCAAGCGAGAATTGAAATTTGACAGCAGACGACACAAGTAGGCCTCGAAACAGACAAGGTGACCTTCCTCCACTGATCTTGTTTCAAATCTCGTGACCCACTTGAGGTGAGGGCCGATCGAGCTACCGTCGGTGTCATCAACGCCTGTTCTCTCAACAGCAGGTGGGTTGCGCTCGGGTAAATATTACAGCAAGTCATGTAATTAGGCAGTTAAACAAGGCATAAAAAGTACAGGGTGTTCGCAGCAGAAAACATAATTGCGGGTGGGCCTACAGAGACGAAAAGTGAAAATCTGAAACTGAAAAAAAATTCCAGTTTCAGTTTTACAAATTTTGACGTTTCATCGTTCACAGCTAGGCAAGCTGAAACCGAATTTTTTTCTAAAGCTGAAACCGAATGTTTGAAGCGAAAACAGTTTTCGGGTTCAGATTCTGTCTGCCGCATAGAATCTTCGATGCTTTGAGAGCACTCACACGTGACGTCTATCAGCCAATGAGAAGTGAGGATTCAGAATTTCTTATATTTTAGCGGGAAAACCGATCCTGACTCCTGAGTCTGGTCTGCGAACCGATGACTAAAATCTCACCGATGTTGAACCGAAATTTATTTTCCTCCGCAAACCCGTGAACGCGGTTTCTAAAGCGGAATTCGGTTGCGGTTTCAGTTTTTCGCTTTTCGGCTTATCTTTGAACGCGCCTCAAGAATAAAAATAAATCACTTATGAGCCAAATTAGTTTTTATTATTATTGTTTGTTTGCAAGTTGCGCGCGCGCGTTGCTCAACAGGCGGGTATTAAGTCTATTTATTCAGATGGACAGGCCTAGGCCCTACATGTATATATTAATGCCTGTTTATATTCGCTCGTTCACACAGTCATAAACGGCTGCGCCGGATTATTCCGCTTCGACATTGAAGCGGATTAGCGATTATTAACTAGTAGGCCTACATCTGTAGCTAGGCTAGTAGCAGCCAGTCAGGGGCCTAACAACGTAACAGATTCACAATTCTCTATCGATATTCATCGATATATACTGTATAGGCTTAAAATTTCCTATATAGGCCTAAACATATATGCAATTATGCATGTATATATATTATATCGATTATTGTACACCGTGTAGTTATCGTATTGTATTATTTGTATATCGATAAAAATCCATAAATCGTCTGTTTAAATGTGTACAAAACATGTTATATTTGTGAAATACCCACGAGACTCAAATTGCAACTGTTTTCGTTTTTTCTCTGTGCTCGGACTCATACAATTAAGGTACCGGTAAGCCTAGTATTATAAAAAAAAATTAAAAATTTTAAATTACAATTTGAATTTTTCTCCTGCGCACCCTGTAATATTTTAATTTAAAAATTAATTAATTTCAAAACTAAATGAAAAAAACCATTGCGAGTGTGCTACGTTTGAACACAGTGAACAGCCTGTAGATTTTTCCAAACAAAGAGCTGTCGGTGACGAAGGGAGAACAAGGGGGTGGAGCGTAATGTAGGCCTCATTATTAAAAAAATGTAAAAAAAAATTAAGAGAAATCTTTTTGCAAAAAAAAACGCTCAAAGTTTCACGGCTGCATTCAAAACTATTTGAGGGGATGATGAAGGCAGATAAGCGTTTAACCCTAAAAAAAATGGTGCTTGTAATTATTTGAGAGCCGCGCGACATTGTAATCTGTAATCAACACGACCAATGAAATCTTTAAAGGAGCAATAACATATAATCAGTTTTGAACACTTTGAATAAACCAAACTCACTTTGACTCAAACTCAATTGTAAGTGCTCTTCCACCGTCGTACGTATCTCCAGGTTCACATACGCCACCAGGTGGAGCCATATGGCGCCAAGCAGAAATGGCGAGGATTCATCAAATCTGTAAAATTGGAAAAATGCTCGGTTATTCTTGGATTTAAATTTGTTTAAAGGAGAATTTAAGTTTGACATTTTGTAAAGGGGGGATTTCATTTTAATTTGATGTTTTTGGATTTTTTTTTTTCTATTTTAATAATCGGTTATTCTTGAAATTAAATTTTTTAAAGGGGAATTTCAGTTTAATTTGACGTTTTGGATTATTTTCTATTTTATTATGCCTAATCGGTTATTCTTGGAACCCCTCAGTCTGCCTCTGTCAGTTTTAAGGGGGTATTTCAGTTTAATTTGGCGATTTTTTTTATTTATTTCTATTAGGCCTATTATTTCATATTTCTAATAGGCCTATGTGTTTTGAACAAAGCGACCATAAAAGGATGCGTAAGGGGAGTTTTCTAGATTTTCAAAAATTTAAACTGGACTTCCCCTTACATGATTTCTCTAGTTAAAATTATCATAAAATATGTAAAAGAAACATAAGCCTACGAACAATAAAAAACCAAAAACAAATTATTTTTATTCCTTTAAAAATAAATTGTTTCGAATGGAAAATATTAGTCCAAGGAAACTATTGGTGGGCTTAGCAAATATAAAAAACTATAGGCCTATACCGGTACTGATAACTTACCGATAACAAGTGATAAAATAAATATATCTATTTTTTTTTTGCATTGATTGATTTTAAACTGATAGACATTCAGAGATATATGTAACCGCGAGCACGCCGCGAGATAAAATAAAATAAAATGTA
This sequence comes from Polyzonium germanicum, assembly GCA_034700265.1. NCBI lineage: Eukaryota > Metazoa > Arthropoda > Diplopoda > Polyzoniida > Polyzoniidae > Polyzonium > Polyzonium germanicum. The sequence continues at coordinate 10,563 of JAQIYI010001679.1, forward strand.
AATAGGCGTAGTTCGTGACGTCACACGCGTGATACGCCTACTTTTATATAGTCACCTCGGTTATAGTCACATTAAACTTTAAAAGTCTTGAGTAGCCAACCTACACAGTTGACAGTTATATAGCTCAAACTGACATTCAATAAATGTTGACAATTTGACACTAAATGTGTCACGATACGTTATATTAACAAATTGTCCGAACAAGCGCAGCGAGTGAGGACTTTTTCTACAGTTTTAAGTTATTTAGACAATTTTTTTTAGAATTTTATCATTTGTAGACCTATATTCATTTTTATCATGTTTATAATTATTTATACGTGATATTAATTACTTGTCCGAACGAGCAATGACTTATTTTTGACAGTTTTACCTGATTTTTTTACTTTTGGCTTATTTTTCAGTTTTGAATTGTTTTTTTTTACAGTTTTGACCTATTTTTGTCAAATCAAACCTTATTTTTGTCAATATATGCTTATTTTTATTAATTTAAACTTATTTGTGTAAATTTAGACTTATTTTTAAGATTTTGATTATTTGAGAAATATTTATTATGCTGTTATTAGCGGAGCGAGTGAGGGATTTGTTGGCAGTTTTGAGATGTTTGATTTGAATTAACAACAAATTTAAAGGGGGTGGGGCGCAAATGCTATCCTCCCCCCCCCCCTAG
>JAQIYI010001680.1:0-11225 GCA_034700265.1 Polyzonium germanicum
TCGGTCGAACCGCTCGCGTCGACGAAACCGATCTCGTCCAGTCAACTTCCGCTCGATCCGTCGACCTTGACCAAACAATCATCAAAAAACGAAAATCGATGCATCCTATATACTTAGAATAAATACATCACTGCATTCAATCGACATCATATAACTGATATGAGAAGCAATTCCTTTGCTATCTGACCGTTAAGATTAATGACCCATGGCCAAATAGGGGTTTGCAACGACAGGATTTGGCTTTTTTAAAGAAAAGATAAGAAAATTACATCATGCGTTTTACTCGACAATTTAAAGAAAATAGAAAAAGTTGAGATTTCTATTACTGCAGAAGGTTAAATGTCATGGCAAAAATGTTAGCAACCTTTGATTTAAAAAAAAAAAACTACAGCAGTAGGCCTACACGTAGGCCTAGTTATTTGTACGCTAATTGATATCTTATGTATCAATTCTGTCCAAGTCAGTTAAAGTTCAAGTATCATCCTTTAACTTTATCCAATGCCTTCAAAAAAGGGTAAACACAAGGGTCAGTTAAGAAGAATCGCTAATCAGTTATCACAGCAGAACCAAGCTAGTTTCAAGTTATAAGTAAAGGTCGATAAGATCGAAATGCCGTTGAGCAAATTGAAATCGGTCCAGGGGTTCAGATTCTAAACACGGTTTAAGGAGAACGTCGGCCATTTTAAAATGGCGGCACGGAGAGGTTTCATGGTTAGATTCGCTGATAACGAGAGAATGGAACGTCGGAATACGAAACGAAAAAGTGTTTCGGAATCAGGAACAAGAAAGGAATATATTTATTTAGCACTTTCCGCGCGTGTGGAGTGCCGGAAATGTTTTTATAAGTATAATTATTAATTATGCTGGCTATTGGCCCATTATTCGACATCAACCGTTCAATAAAAAAAACCGCGATTGTAGCTTTTTTTGTAAAATATTGGACGCTTTTATACAAATTGCGCAGCATTTACAGAAAATATTTCCCGCGCGAGTCAGAACGCATGCCGTAAGGTCGTGCCCAGAATGACAGTTCACTATTTTTGAGTCCATCCATTGCATATTAAACGATCAAACTTTCGGCGAAAATCGATTGAGCACCAATAGAAAGAGAAATTTTTCCCAAAATGATTGCACCATGTTTCTAGAGAAAGCAATACCCGGACTGAAAAAATATACAGTGTTTATGTAAAATAAAAACTCGAAGCATGTAGCCTAGTGCATAAAGGCTATAATGCAAAATTGTGGCTATAATGCCTTCTTAGAAATATATTTGATATAGGCCTACATGTATGTGTATAATATACATATGTAAAATATATTTCTAAGAAGATTTTTTTATATATATATAGATTTTATATATGAAAAATTTCACACCGAAACACGTGGTCAGCAAAGCGCAAATACACAATAAAAATAGAAAAAAAAACTAAACGGTTGATCAGGGACCATCAGTTTATGACTAATCACTAAAAACGGAAGGACTTCCTCAGCTTACAGGGTGACGTCACTATAAAGTGGCGTTTAATACGCGAGAAATTCTAACCGTGACTCGAATTTTTTTATTTATTTTAATTCAATAGTAGGCCTATATTCACTACTGAAAGAATTCCTTGCAATGAGCTTGAATCGCTACGACCATATGGTAGCCAGACAGATAGGCCTATGATTAAATACTGCACACTAATTTGAAGGAATTTCTAAAGGATTTTTCTCATGTAATTACAAGAAATTCCACAACAAATCTTTAGAACGATTATAATGGCCACCATTTGAAGAAGAAACACTAAAATACTTGAAGTTCATTTGCAATTTTAATAATTAGATGATGATTTCAAATTTGAGGAAGAATTTAATTTAAGGAATGCAAAAATAGGCCTATTTTGAATTTCATTATGGTTTCAAATTTGAGGGAAGAAGTGAATTTAGGGAATGCAAGACAGTATTAAAAATATAGATTCAGGCAGCGCAATCAAGCATTTGGTTGTTCATAAATTGAAAGGGGGCACTGCAGTTTAGTTCGCAGTTTTTTTTATTTAATTTGTTTCTTTTTAAATCATTAATTAGGTTTATCCAATACAATTTGAATGAAATCAAACCATAAATGCCCGATCTTCGAAATTATATTTGGCGCCATTTTTTTGCAACTTTCCGAACACTTCCGATAAAACTGTGCCATGAAGCGAAGCGTAATTTATTAAAGGGGATTACAATTTAATTTGAAAATTTTATATATTAAAAACCTTCATTTGAATCAAATCGCATCCCCCCAAATTAAAAAAAATCAAAATTAAATAATAAAACAAAATTTAAAAGCGTCAAACTAAAAGGTGGGTTTTTAATATCTATAATTTTCAAATTAAACTAGTTTCCCCCCTTATAAAATTCAATTCTAACCATGTAACAGACGCTCCGTGATCCATTCTTAAAGCATTGTAATTATTTGTATAAATTTGAATACGTCAAGAAATAGTGTATTTTTAGTATTGTTTTGTAGCCACCCTCCGTGCTAATATTAAAAACCATAAAATTACCCGACAGTGAGCAGCGAGGTAATTAAGAGCGCTGCAATTAGCTGCGAGAATAGACTTTAAAATATGGAGATTATAGTATCTATCAAACTATCTATACTACAAGCGGCCATGTTTTTCTGACTAAAAGTCCCACACATTCTAATGGGTTTTTAATGCAGGAATGTTTTTTTCTTTGCACAGCCCATCCATTTATATATAGTTTTTATTCCTGGCATAGCCATTGTTTAGAAGGGGTCATCTCGTAGGACGATTATTGCGGTGTCTTGTGGTGTGTCCGTGTTAAATTATCCCACTTTATATCCGCAATTTTTTTATTTACAGAAATAAATAATAATAATAAAAAAATCGTGGGAAAATGTGTTTTTTGCGTTCTTTTCAGGTCCTATGTAATGTACTGTATCCTTAAAATTAAACCTTATTCTATTTCGTCCTAAGCAATACCGGTGGTGATTAAAAGCTGATTATATGAACATGTAATTTATTAGCGAGCCGTGAATAATCGCAAAGCATACGTTGCATGGCGACATGAAGCCGCGAAGGGTCACAAATTTTTATTAAATATTTCATTAGGCCTAATATAAACCGTGCGATATTTTTAGGCTTCGCATTTTTGCCACTAGGAGCGCTGCGGCGGCACTCAAATGTTAAATCGTGATCCTGTTTCCCCTTCATGACGGCTGCGCAAAGGTGATTCAATCGAGAAGTTTCAATTTAATAGCGGATAGCAGACGACGCTCATTTCCGGTTTTTACATGGTGGGATGGTGCAGATAGGCCTACTGAGTAAATGTTTCACGTTTGTTGGCTTTTAGTGAGTGTTCCGATTTGCGCAGGCAAAATGCTAGGATAAAATAATAATAAAAGTTGGTAAAAGCAGACGACGAATGATTTCAAAGTGGCCCTACCTTAAATGGGAAGTGCCACAATAAGTTTGGCTTTTTCTAGTTTTAGGTATTCCACGATAAGTTTATTAGCACAGAAAATATTTTGAGTAATTTTAGATTTTTATTCTGCAATCTAAATGCGCATTTATTTAAAACAAAATAGCGGACCTTCACTTCCGGTAAACAATATCTGGTTCATAGATGCACCACGTGACAATCACGAGCAATGCGCCATTGCGCCTTCGATATCGTAGACCATATAATGGAATAAAACCGCGGGGCTGCGGGTCTGCTAAAATTCAAAATGGCGCCTCCTATGCGATACGTTGAGAGCACGGTCTTACATACAGGTCTGGAAACTGCCTGGATTTTCAGTAGTGAGGGGGGGGGGGGGTACCTCTTAGCTAACAGGTTTTTCATACTTAACCTTGCGGCCACTCGATGTCGCTGCGAACGCGGGGTCACGTATCGATACCCGTGGTATCGAGCACGGTGTAAGACCGTGGTATCGAGCGATCGAGGGATGTTCGGTCTTGCATATGAGACCATGCTCGATACGTCACCCCGGTCAATCGCTCGATACCACGGGTAACGATACCTGACCCCGCGTTCGCAGCGACATCGAGTGGCCGCATGGTTAAGTATGAAAAACCTGTTAGCTAAGGGAACCAGAAAATCCAGGGAGTTTCCAGATCTGTATGTAAGACCGTGATTCTAGCCAACGATGCCATACATCGTAAGTCATTTTTTTCATTTCGTTTAAATAGAGTCAGAATCTATCGAATTGGATGCTCAGCGTGTGCCTCCAGCCACCAGCGGTTCCAAAACCCAACGTCTTGATGCTAACGTTTGCGAAAGATTGCGGCCACCGGTTTTGGAGCCTTTGGTCAATAAGAAGAAAATTGATCGGGTTGCATCCAACCTGATTGCTTTATGTCAAATTTTTCATGCATATTCTCTCCCCGCAGGATGAAAGGTGTCATGTCGGTGAAGAATACATTCGAGCGGTTCCTTCGGAAAATTCTTTTGAAAACACTTCTAGGCAAGCTTCCCCATCCTCAGCGTTTCGTCCAGCGCACCAGCCCCGAAACAAGAACACTTATCACGAAGAACCACCGACTTGCAAAGCATCTACATCATCTTGGGTTGATTATCACTGTGCTATGGACGAGACTAGCTCTGGCGATAGGCAACCTCTACAGCAAGGCGTTGCATCTTTACCGTAAGTAATTTGTTTGTTGGATAATATCCAACAAACAAAGCTCAGTCATATATCCAATGGATATTTTACACTGCTTGGTTCTTATTCTCACTTCCAATCACAATCCTAATTCTAAACCTGAGCCACTCCATTATACCTATTACATTATTATTATTATTCATATCATGCATAAATGCCCTTTTAACTCTAGCAGGCTTGAGTTAAAAGTTTGAGTCAGGCGGCAATGATACACTCCTAAAATATGTTGTATTAGGCATAGGTTTAATTTGTAAATAATGTGTTTGAAACTACATCTGTACTTTTATTTTTTTAAATTCCAGAGTAAAAGAATCTACGGAGAAACAATGGGACCAACAGGCTCTTCGACCATACACCTCCGCTTATGTTGATCTGCCTCCAGTATGTGTTTCATAATAACGATTGTTTGTTCGTGTATTATCGTTAGATCATATCCCTTTTTTGTTCATTTAGAATGATCACCTGGACATTCTTAATCAATCTTCAGTCATTCAACCGATTCTAGTTTGTGGTCTAATTCCTGGACGTCCCATTGAGACCATCGACAAACTCCCGTTTGACCCGATCGTAAAGTCTGTGAGTGATGAAAAAGCTGTGATGGACTAGTTTTAAATAATCTGTGAAAATTTGAAATAACCTTTCTATTACCTTTTAAAGAGAATGGCTGATTTGAAATTCTACTACCCAAGAACTATCCAAGCGTACGTGTGGCCAGCAATCATTCGCGGGCGCAACATTGTCGTTATTAGTGCACGACGTTCAGGCCAGACAATCGCCTATCTGATGCCATTGATTTCTAACATCAAAGAAGGCGTGATGTACGCTGGGATTCAAAAAAACAATGAGGTATTGATATATATTTTAAGGCCCCTGTCACTAGTCAAGTGACTCGAGCTTGTCTTACTGAAGTCCAGAGTTTTGCTCGTGTGAATTTCCATTGAATGACATTATCGAGCGCGAGTATAACTTGGCGAGGTTGCACATTCCAATCAGTTTTGAATTCAAATCAAATCATGTTCGGGCGAGAGTATAAGCACGTAACATAACGTCGCTAGCATGCTCACATGCATAAACCATTGCTTGTGCACGGGGATACAATAGAAGCTTCCATGTGGTATACGCGGGATAAGGAACCCAGAGCCACTGAGGAAGAATGGATTTAAAGCTCGTCACTCTTCACCAGTGAACCAGAGTGACCCCACTTTTTTTGTCTCGTTCTTAATAAATAAGCTTATTAGTTATATATGTAAACTCAAAGAATATTGAATGATTTTTTATTCATTTTTTTTCCAGCCACTAGCTTTGATTCTGTGTGCTACATGGCGTAAGGCAGAATCAATCTTCGAAGAGGGGATGAGAATCTTGAAAGGTTTAGGATCTATAAAACTTCTCCACATCCACAGTGGCAACGGCGAAAACCAAAAGGTGAGTCTCCTTTAGTGATTTGTTTTTACATTCTGTTTCCTACTGTGTTTTTTTTCGTGCTTCAAATAATATAATTTTGTCATTTTTGTTTATAACCATCTCAGATTCAGCTACTCAATGGTTGTGACATTCTTGTCGCGACTCCACACGCACTTCTCAGACTCCTCAATGCACCGGGTAGCATTAAACTGACCGGCTTCTCAAGACTCTGCCATATCGTTCTGGACGATGCTGATGTTCTCATGTCTACCTTCAAAGCGCAGGTATTCTTGTAGTGGTTTCGGACGACAAATAATATTCTGGCGAGAATGAAAGGCTAGCGGCACACTCCGCCCCTTTTCATCTAGCTTCATTGGGGCAAAACCATTTAAAACTGTGACAATCTAGTAGCGTAAATGTATATAATGTACGGCTCTGTACGTCTATAATTGCACATTGTACATGTAGTAGGGTATGATGAAAACCATCGGAGGCACCAGTGCGTAGATCGCCTCTTTGAAGCTTGAACAAAATGGCCCTGCGATATTATTTGCCATCCGACATAAAAAAAATACTTTTTAACAAATGTAAATAAACGAGTATCGCTACATGTATATTGATCTACTGTATATTGATAATGCCTTTATAGGAGTAGCGATTGAAGTGTAATTTTATTGAAGTGCGATTTTCACTTACCGGGAATAATTAAGAGATATTCATGTTCCACTTGTTAAAATAGGTGAAGGAAATATTCCTCATGTATACAAAAGAGATGAAGCTGCGCAAAAGAGGCCCAAGATGCAATCAAATCATGACGTTCAGCAATAGATGGACCAGTGGGCTAAATGCATTCATCGGGCCGTTGATGTCTTCGCCGCTGCTGTTCTGTTCATCTCTCTGCGAGTCGATGATCTATGCCGGAATTAGTCCTGTGGTGCACACATTTTTGCACGAAGAACGACTGCAGAAATTCGTTGGTGTGGACCTAAGTCCGGATTGATGGCTATTTGTTTTCGTTCGAACTTGTAAAGCAGTAATGCTTAGATTAACCTCTTATTTTTTTTTGGTTTGCATTTGGTAGATGAAGTTTTGAACCCACATTTGCAACAAAAATCTGGCGCTATGGTCATATGCGTGGAGGATTCTAAAGATGCAAAGGAGTTGCACAGCAATCTGAAAGACTTGATTTGCGGCACAAACCTATTATTGGCGAAGAACAGGATGGACATTCCATACATAAGTGGTAAGTTTCATCAAGTATTTACTCATACTACATGAAGCAGGTTTCCGCATAGAATGTTACCAAAATTAGAAATTCCTAACACAAAGCGTCATCGATGTATTCTTTGCGGAAGATTTTTTGAGAAATGTGAAGTTTTCTTCTCGTGCTATCAGCACCCCCTCCTTACCCGTATAATGTCGTTGGTGTCGTTGATGAATAATTACTATTTATTTTAGGTTGCGTTTCTATCATTGATTATATCATTATGTTTTACTTTGATTTGAATTTATTTACTTGTTGTTTTTTGCTTAGATGTACGCACGTGGTGGGCTGATTCTCGGAAACAAGGCATGTGCTCCATTCTTATTGTGACCGATAAAAATCTTCAAATCCTGGGTATTGATGATGCTGACTGTCTCGTCCATTATGACATTCCTGAATCAAGCAAGCTTAGGTTTGATCGTCGCTTCACCTGTCTCCTAAACCACATGAGGAAATCTGAAGTTGTAAACTCGAAAGAGGTGAGTTTATTCCTTAGGTCCTGCTACATTTCAGCCATCCAATCCAGTGTACAAGTGTACACTGGATTGGATAATCTTTGCAAGTTTAGTAGAGTTCAAACGGATTAGGTATATTATGATTAGGATATGCCCTTTTTCAAGATTATCTTTTCTGAAAAGACATATTTTGTAATGTAATGTAATTGTGAAAGGCAAAAAAATCTACGATGGGTACTTTCTTAAATCAATATTTCATATTTTATTAGTTTGAAATGCGGTGCTCAGGGCTGACATCACTGAATGAAACTCAAACCGTAGCCGAGCACGCGCTTGACAGTAGCCGATACGTCATGATGACACACAATATTGTACTGTGACGTATATAATCTACTAACACACAGTTGTAAATAACCAGAAACAACCACAATTGTGGAAAGGGAAAATTACCAAGTTGTAATTATTGGTAAATAAAAAATGTATTATGCAATTTAAATTTTTTCTAACGGCAACCTACAATAAGGGGTTACAAAGAAGCAAGACTGCAGCACGAATGCACGATACGCCATTGCAGGACAGCTAAGAGGGTAGTAGAACGTCGGAGGGAGGGGGGGCAGTCGTGCCTTTTGACTGGTCATAGACACTTGAGAGAATTACATGTAGCTGTCCCTGTTTGGCATCTCGTGCTGCATTCAACTCGCTTGGAAAGAATTGGCCTTAAACATCACTAGCGATGCCAGCTTGAAATCAACTTTTGATTTATTCGTGTTTGTTTTATTGTCCAGGTTCTGCAGTTACAGACGTTGTCGCCATCCTGTGTAACACATCTAATCGTCACAAATAAACAGTTTCGGCATGTTCCCTCGTTGATCAGGCTTTTAAAACGAGTAAATTGCCAGATTCCTGATGAACTGAATTCACTATCTTTGGGAATTTACCAGGTAAGTCCATATTACTAAATATGTTCAGTGTTTTTTACAAATGTACCCTATGATACGTTCTAGAAAATCCCCTTAGTGAAAATTTGTCATTTATTAACGCTATTTCGGATGAAGTTGATTTTGGTCACACTTATCAATGAAAGTTGATACTTTTTTGAGGGATCGTCGTTTGGTGCCAGCATCACATCTATTTTACTAAAAAAAAACCAAAATGCACCATAACGAAAATCGTCTTGGGTTCTATGAGACTACGCTGTGACTGCCAACAAAATTTAATCGCATTCATGTATTTATTATTTTTTCAGACTCAAGAGGAGAACAAGGCACCAATTTCATTGTGTCATTATCTCAAGGCGTTTGGAGAATGCCCCAATACGAACATCTGCACTGATCGACATTTACTGCTCGAGTCTGCTGATGCCCCATCAAACTGGCTTCTTCGTGGTGGCCACGTCACGGTCTACGTGACGTGTGTGCGCAATGCCTCGCATTTCTACGGCCGTGTTGTGTCTTACAAGGACTCTGATAATACTGCGCGGCCAGTAGATGCGGATTACCTATCGCTCATCACAGAAATCGCAATGTACTTTGCACATCCTGTGAAACGTGTGCCAATTTCTAGGCCAAGGTTAGGAGATGTCGGTGCTGTCGCTGTGGACTCTGTGTTTTACAGAGTGAAAGTCCTTTACAAGGACATTCACCTCAGAGAGGAAAATACTCGTCAGGTTCAAGTATTTTTTCTCGACGAAGGTTTCTGCAAATATGTTCTGGTATGCTAATCAAGTAATCAAATAGCCCTATTTAACATTATGTTGTTTACTTAACCATATTAATTTGTGTTTAAACAGGAATCGCAAGTCCTTTATCTACCGAAGGAATACGCAGATGTGCCTCAACAGTCGTACGAGATTTTCCTTTCGAACATTGCCCCAGTTGATAACGACGTGGAGTGGGGCATGAATGCCGTTGAATTTGTTAAGTCATCTGTCTGTAAAAAGGAAATGACGGGCAAGGTGTTTATTTTCGTATCATATTTACACTTTTAAGGTGTAAAAAATGCTAAAATAGATATATGTAAATAGTTAAATACTTGTAGTTTGAGTTACCACTCGTAATTTATGGTTTTTATTTTGTTATTATTTGTTTTTCAAGATTCAACTATCTATGGGTTGCACTTTGTGGCTGGATCCATTTGCAAAAATGACAAAGTTAAAGACAGCCAATGTGTATGTACGAGAGTTTGAACTCTGCCGTGAACTCCTGTCTAGAGGATATGCCATGGAGAAACCAGATCACCTGATGAAGGTTGAGGCATTTTGTAGCAAGATGTTCCACCTCTCGCTTCCAATTCGGTTGGACGAATCATCTGGTAGATTAATATTTTTACAAAGGAATTAGAAATAGAATTATTGTTCGCAATAATATGGCAATAATTGATTTTTTTTCTAAGGGAAACGTCTCAAAGAGCAAGCACCAAATAATATCGATTGTGCGTTTTTACCACTTGTCGATTTGGTGTACGTTTGTTTGTCGTTCATGGAACATCCCGGACGATTCTTCTTGCAACGAGCTGAATTTTCCAATTGGTAACTTAATTTCGAACAATGACTTGTATCAAGACAATATTTATGGCTTTCAAACCAATTGCTTTTTTTTTTTTGCTATTCCTAGCTTAGATGATTTGATGAATGAAATACAAGTTCACGTCAAGAAATGCCCATATAAGGGGATGTCAGAAGTTTGCGAAGGATTGCTTTGCTTAGCGCCGATGGACAATCAACGTCGGTGAGTATATTGCAATGTCTCATATTTATGCATTGTATTAAAGTGTTCATTTTGCGTTTCAAACTAAATATTTAAAATTTGATTTAATTTCGTCACAGCCATTCAACTGTAGTTACATCAGTACCTATTAGTTGCCATTTACAATTACTAGCCTTGTGTGCACTATTTGTTTAACACTAACTATTTTCCTTTTGTAAGATACTTTCGAGCCCGAATCCTGAAGACACCTGATGCAACCAGAAACCATTTTCTATCAAACCAATGCGTGTCGGTCTTCTTTGTTGATGATGGAAACACCTGTGAAGTTAAAGCAGGAGACCTCTTGCCATTACCAAGCAAATTTCTTTGGAAGCTTCCACTGCAGGCCATAGAATGCAGCTTGTCAGGTGTGAGACCGATCAATGGCGACGAGTGGTCAGAAGAAGCGACTCAATTGGTACAAAGCACATTCATCGATAATGGAACGACCCAAGTTAGGGTGAGTAACTGAGTATACTCACACATATATGTACTATTAGCATGTAATACGTCTATTACATATATAATTGACCGTTTGAGAGAAGCACGTGACATTTTATGCGAACTCCCGTGGCTCAGTTGGTTAGAGCTCGCTTCTACTCCTGACCACTGGGAGTTAGGGGTTCTATTCCTTCCTGTATCCCTTGGGTGTTTGTCTTGTCCCTTGGTTCTGCTAGGGCCTAGGGGTCTGTAATTGGGTCCAC
>JAQIYI010001681.1:0-11224 GCA_034700265.1 Polyzonium germanicum
CGGTCCACCGGGTCCGTAAATTAGTCTGCTGGTCCACCAGTCCACCGGTCCACCGGGTCCGTAAATTAGTCCGTCCCTGCGTTTATATCGATCCAATTTGCGCAAGGCCTAAGACCATAGGAAAATAGGCCTATATACCATGATAATGAGTCAGGGTCAACGGGTCAGACTGGACGCAAAATATCAAACTTCTTACATACATTTATCTATTTTGTGCTCGCGTTTATGATGTGTCTTACTTTCCGACTTCCCCTCGAACCGTACCTACTGCAGTACCATGGCCGTGTCTTGGCCATGGCTAGAATATATTTAGGCCTAGGCCTTAGGCCTACTTTAGCATCTCACCTAGCGCCGTCATTGTGCGCGGGAGCTCCCGCGAGGAATCGATAGTCACGCGTGGAATTGTCCCTCGTTGTGACCGTAATTAATCAGAAATCACACGACAAAAGCTTGAAGAATGGTGCATTTAACGCTTTTCATTTGCGCCGCGAATTCAATTTGGCGACATTTTTATCTTGCTGCAGTTCCGATATTTTGCGGGCAACAGTGTTGCCAGTGTCATAGACCATTAATTCTCAACAGATCTACTTAAATTGAACTTTGTTCTAAGGTTAAGTTTAAATTGAATTTCACAAATCTAGACCTAAAGAAAGGTTTATAATATAATTTATGTATTTAAAATAATTCTCTAGAAATTGCCACAATCTTCCAATCGCCTCAAGATTGTTCCGCCAACCTGGCAACAGTGCTTTGTCGGCTCAAAAATGGCGGCCGCAACGTTGCATCATGGGAATAGTTTATGATCCACAGTTCAGAGGTTCGCTTCCTTTATCGTTCCTTAATGTTTTTTTATATCTTTTTCTGTGATTTATATTTGTTTTCTTACTGTGAAATTGGATTTAGGTCTTGCTGATTCCTTCCTTCAAATCCGTCTTTCTGTTGTTTAGAAGATTTCTTGTTTCATAGAAATACCACAGATTTCATAGAAATACGCGTTGGTATGGCTTGATAAAAGCTAGTGTACGGTCAACCTTTGAAGTTATCCCCATGTCTGTGATTGGCCAATTAGCGTGCACGTGACTTCATGGCGCCATTTTGTCGCTCGGAGAAAAATGTCTTGTAACTCCGTTTGCGTAACCTGAAAAACAATAAAATAAAAATAATCTAAATAATGAAAGATAAAAATCATTGCAAAAAGTGTACAATTTGTGACACTTAGGCCCACACTATATGTGGCTTAAATGTAATTAAGACAATTAAAAAATATTTTCGCTAGGACATTCATTTCAAATGATACAGTCCTATTACATAATGGCCTCAATAAATAAATTATCAAATTTTTATTTCCCCCTCTTGCTTTGGGTCTACGTTGTATTCCCTTCAGTCGGAAAAGTCTGAATTCAACGTTGGACTTGGGCAGAAAAAAATCACACTTTAATTGTTTAGTTTTCGATTAGAATGGCTAAACTATATAACTATAAACATTGCACAATTGTTGTAGGCCAACATACCAGATATTTATAAAAAAATAACTATAGGGTATATACGGTAACAATATTGCATGTATATATGATATATACAGTTTAACTATAGCTGCTCCACGCATATATCTTATATAATTAAATATAACTATATAACCGTGGTCCAGATTTATTATATCAATAATTAAATCTGGCTTAGTTAATCCTGGGCCTACATCTATATATAACTATCGTCTATAGGGTTACTAGATATAGGCCTACATCTATATAACTATGGTATATAGGGTTACTAGATATAGGCCTAGGCTACATCTATATAAATAAACTATACATGTTTATAAATGTAACTAACTGTAGGCCAATATGAAATATAAATAATGTTTGCTGCTAAAGTTCCTCAACTTCGCCACTGAAAGCTATAGCTGCGATTTGTTTTGAGCGCCAAAATGGCGCCTGTGACTTCTTATGACCGCGCTCTTGCATCCTATGACTATATCTCCTTGGTGCATAGTCTTGCAGCAACTACAGAGAGAGGTAGGCGGACATTCGTCGTTTCGTCTCAGCTGACAAAACAACGGAGCACGGGGATCAGCTGACGTGAGATTGCGTAAGCTTATATGGGAAAAGAAATACGTTAAATTGCATGCATTCTGCACGATAGCATGTTGACACAAAATGCGTCTTCATCAATTGCAATTGTTAAGCGAATAATACATCGTAAGCCATGTTTGGCTTAACTATTATTTATTTTTACAATTTGAATTTTGCATATTTTTATTTTCCCCCATTGCGTCCTATGTGTTATCTTTAATGGCGCTCGATCAGCTGCGCACCGTGGTGTCAACCATCACAAATACCAGATTAATATGCTTCTCAAGTCGTGAATGGAAAATATTATCGATCACACATGGTTCGAGTAAACGGCTGCTTTTGTTCTGCATGAATTTTTTAGATCAATTTCTCCAAACATTCCCTTATTACTGAGAAAAATTGATTATTTCTTTCCCACTAATAGAGCTTCTTAGGCTGGAATCACTAATAACTGTTAAAATTAAATCTGTCTCGACTTGAAAGAATCCCAAGACAGCTGCTCTGATGACGTCTGCATTTCTCCATTCTCTGTCTGAATGGAAGAATGACGTATTCTCAGCCTGTCTTGGGGTTTTTTCAAGTCTAGACTTCTCTAAAAGTCGATCTTAGTGATTCCAGCCTTAATTCTTCAATCGCATCTAATAATTGAATGTGTTATATTTGTGTGGCAAAGATTCCATCTCCTAATTTCTTATGTTTAACTTAATCTTCAATGTACGTAGAACTATCGATTTCAATATACACCATGTAAACCGGAAATGGGCTTCGTCTGCTAGCCACCTTGAAAGGGAAACACTCTCATTGAGCACGTACGTGCCATGAAAGGGAAACAGGGTAGTGATTTAACATTGAGCACCGCAGCGCTCCTAGCGGCGAAAAAGCGAAGCCTAAAAACTTTCATGCTGTATAAATTACTCTTTAGGCAAAACGGAGTTATTGTTGCCCATTGCTCTGCATGCTTATAGCCTAGGACAATGTAGGCCTAAATGCACGATCTCATCACGAGCTTAAAGATGAAGTAGGCCTACCTGTGAACATAAATTAGCTGCATATGACAATTCATAAAATGGTCACTCGGTCAGGGTCAAATTGACTGTTACAGCCTAGCCTGTACGTGCATATGGCCTCTAAAATATATGCTCTGCCCTTGAGAACCTCCTTTGAACACGCGGGCTGCAGACTTCGTCAAGTAAATGGCAAAGATATCTGTTGTCGGGGCGCAAATTAAATGTCAAAAGCACAAATTCAATTGCGTCGACAAACCTTGACCCGAGAGCTGGCGCCAAGGCCCGCAATAAGATTTTGTTTGTATATTTCGTACACGTATATGCCTCTACATCCTATGCAGAAGCAAGCCATTTGTATGCCCACACATGGTACGTCCGTAGATCTAGCCTAATTGAAAACCGTCGTATAAACTATCAAGTGGAAAACACGTGGTCTCACTCGATGGGTTGCACTTACAATTTGTACGTCAAGACCTGACTCGAGTGCGTGACACATTCGCGTAATTAGGCTGTCACGTTGGAGAAACGTGATGAACGGATTGAACGTGATTCTGTCCGAATTAGGACGTGTATGTCTCAATATCATTTCCAATACTTGCTAAAGATTTGCATTTTTATTGCTGAGAAAAAAGTGTTACGTGATTGCTCTCACTCGGACGTCATTAGTATCACGTACTAATAACCTAGTCTAATTATTTGATTGCCTACTTTAGTTAAGTACTCATATGGTAGGCCTATACACAATGTAATATTTTCTAGGTTTCGCATTTTCGCCACTAGGAGCGCTGCAACGCTCAATGTTAAATCGCGACCCTGTTACCCTTTCATGGCGGCTGCTAAATGTTGATTCAACGGCAAAATTACTTTTAATGGCGGATATAGCAGACGATGCTCAGTTCCGGTTTACATGGGGTATTCCATAGCAGCCCAATTGGGCTGCTTACAGGATGCAGAGTATTAATTCTAATTCAAAACTGTGAGGCAAAAATGTTTTCAGTGATTGCCTATTTTCAAGGGGGCAAATAAATAAAAAAACTAATAAGAAAAATATAATGAAAATATTTTCATGCGCTAACTATCGAAATTTGAAAATGCAGAACAAATAATTAACATTATTACGATCAAATATACGCTCTGTAAAGGCTTTAAAACGTGTTATTAAGCTAAGGTTGATCAAAATATGTTCTGCAGCCAGCTAACCATTATTTCCATTTGGGCAAATTTCAAATTATTTTCTAAAATTTCGTTTACAATGTTTGTCTAAAATAAGACACTATAATTTTGATCACCCTGCTTATAAGCTGATTATATATAGGTTCGCAGTTGGCGCACCCTGTATTAACCAGCTGTTTCTGACTGTTGTATTAATTCCATCTGGCAGAACTGCTTAAGCATAGCAAAAAAGAGTTACAATTAACCCCCTGCTCTAGCTAGCATGCATGCAGTCTAGCTATTTTCATGAGTCGTGCTGAGCCAATATTTAGAGTTTCGTCATTAAAAAAACAAAACTTGGAAAATATAAATAAGGGGAGGGCGGCGAAACCGAACCAGTCCGAACTAGTTATTTACTTTTATATGTAAGGGGTATTTTTATTTTTGGCTCGTAAGATACACGCAGGGAGAATGATGACGCGCGTGATTCGCATGTTTGTTTCGTAACTATCTTTTCTCCCGAATCATCTCAGTGCAGTGAGCTTGCACGGAGATGATGATGGTGATCATCATCATCGTCATCACGCAGAAGAGGGCGAAATTCTCGGTTGGCTCACAAGAAGCTATTTTTGGTCGCACAAACTGTCAAAAGCGAAGATTTTCAAGCGAAAATCCGTCCATCTTCAAAGAACTAGAAGGGGTTGTTGCTCATCGACGCCTTGATGACGTCGATCGTGACCTTCGATCCCTGCAGCACGGTTCTCCGTAGTTTCTTGGCTCGAAAAGTTGTGGGCTGACATGTGACGACGTCATGAACTCTTGCAATTAAATCACTCCACTTCTTGGAGTCTTTGAGTTTTCTTTCTCGACTCGATCCTGCTGTTCTCCAGCTGGATCCTGGATAGGAGTTTTTTGTCCTTGTTATCGTCTAGTTTCATGCTCTCTGCATGTTTTGTTAAATTTAGAGTTCGACCCAGATGAACTCGTGAATGAACTGCGTCCGCAGGAGCTAATTGGCTCGGATGTGGATGACCTAAGACGAGAAAAACCCCCATATAAAGCGAGTGTCGTTAAACATAGCAAAAAAAACGCCCTAAAAACTCAAAAAAATTACCTAAAAGCTAAAAATAATGACGTTAAAAATGATGAAAAAGACTCCGACAAAACTACAAATAAATTACCTTTAAATTCACTAAATAGGCAAACAAAATGATTTAAAACACAAATAAATTACCGTTAAAATGCACTAAAAAGGTAAAAAAAAACGATGCATATTTTAGCTTTCACCGTGAACGCGCCATATATCAATAGGGAAAAAAAATCCAGAGTTTAAAAAGGATTATATTTGGCAGATAATGTAAAAAAAAATATATGGTTTGAGAGAGATATAAAATCTTTTAAATATAAAAAAACAAAGATGAAAAATATCTTTAAAAAACTTTAAAATAAAAATGCATTAGAATGCAAAATAAAAAAATTACAGGATCTATTTTTGGATTTAGCCTAACAAAAATCGTGTTCTTGGCCTAGGTCTATTTTACTAAGCATGTGAGAGCTTTCTATAAAAAAATACTACGTCAGCAACATCCGGGTCCAGTTATTCGGAGGCATAAATATCTAAAATTTATACAATGACCTGTTTGTGTCTTTGTTTATTTCATTGCAGACGAGAAGTACGTCTCACCACAGTTGATCATCATCATCGTCCTCGACGTTTGACGTTCCTGCCGTACGTACAGACGTGCGACGGGAATGGGCCGATCATTGATGATCAGCTGTTCTGCAGGATTAATGCTGTATTTGTTGTCCCCTTGGTCTTCGACGTCGGCGCTGGAAGTGGTCGTCAGTAGTTGCTGTAGCAGGTGCGAACGAGTCAAGTTAACCGCCAGAGAACTACCGAGTCAACTGTCGAGTCAAGGTCTAGGCGGTCGTTCATCCGCCGATCAAGCTCAACTTTTTCTACTCGGTAGGCCGGCTAAATTAGCGCTGGCTGCAGTCACTAGCCTTGCTGCTGAAATTTTTCCAATAGACAGGACCAATTAATATTCACTTATTAATTATTTTTAATTAGCTAATTGTTAGCAGCATTTTGCCTCTGGTCACCTTTTGAACGATGTGGTAGTAAATTGAAGAGAGTCGTCGCACTGCCATTTTTTTTTTACTTTTTTTTTTTCCTTCATTTCTCGACATTTTTTGTGTTTTTCATCATTTTTGTTTTTACTTCAATCTTAGAAATTTGTGCTGCTGCTGCTGTAAATTCTTAAAAGCCTACCGGTATAATAATGGGTTTCGAAGGCCGACGAAGGTCGACGGCGACCCGAGCTGGTCGTCGTCACGGAGTCGATGATGAAGTCGAAGGAGCGCCAGATCAGGTGCGACCACCGCCGGATGGTGGCTGGGGCTGGGTGGTCGTGTTCGCATCCTTTTTGATTCACGTCGTGGCTGATGGGGTTACGTACACGTTCGGCATTTTCTTCGTCCAATTCGTCCATTATTACGAAGCTGGTTATGCGTCCACTTCGTTCATCGCTTCGATCCTCGTGGGAACGACCCTATGCTGCGGTAATTGCATGATCAGGGTTTCATGTTTCATATAGCTTTTACTGTAACGCGTTTTCGCTTGATTTGCTAAATACCTTAATTAATTGAATCCACTCAGGTCCGGTCGCGAGCGCCCTGACGAATAGGTACGGCTGCAGAGCGATAACCATAGCTGGGTCCATCATCGCGACGCTCGGATTTGTAGCCAGTCTTTGGGCTCCGAATGTGACAACCCTCTACTTCACCATTGGACTTTGCGTTGGTCAGTACCGTATAGTTGATCTTATTGCTTTTCCTAAAACAGAAATACAGAGAAAATAAAATTATATTCCATCATAAATAATAAGTAAATAAGGTTAATTGAATATGCGCGCGCAGGCATCGGCTTTGGACTCATCTACCTGCCGGCCATCGTGAGCGTGACTTGCTACTTCGAGCGCTGGCGCGCCTTCGCCACCGGCATCGCAGTCTGCGGATCCGGCTTGGGCACTTTCCTGCTCGCGCCGCTCATCGAATACCTGACCGTCCAAGTGTACGGCTGGAAGGGTGCGATGCTCATCGTCGCCGGACTGTGTCTCAATTGCGCCGTCTTTGGCGCTCTGTTTCGGTAAATATGCCGGCAGTTGATTTATTTAAATTACCAACTTATTTCTGAAAAGAAATCCAAGTTAAAAAGTAAACTTAATTTTGAAATGAACTATAGCACAATTTCAAAAGAATGGAGTTAACTTGAACAGAACAAAGTAAATTATAAAAAAGTAAAACATAATTTTAAAAATTTTACAAATAATTTGACGAGTCCAATTTGAAAATTCCAAAGGTAATTTCAGAAGGACAAACATAATTTCAAACAAAGTTAACTAGAAAGGGATGAAGTCAATTTGAACTTTGTGAACCTTGTGGGATTTTTTTCAAGTCAAGACAGCTCTACGCGGCCGTGCTCATTCTAAAATGGAGTGTTTATTTCAATTTGAAATTTGAATTTATTTGAGGAAACGCGTGGCGTCTGTCACGTGATGGGCACGATTATAAATCGCGTTGAAAAGGCAGAATTCAACCCTGAGTTCCATCGAGTGTTGGCGTGGTGCAGTCGTTACGGCCATCGCCACCACAGTCCTACGCAATCTAGCGTTTTCAGGATCGAACCCCTTGCCGGCCATCTATTAAAGTTGGTGGGGCTTAAGGAAGTCTCGTGTGTTCGTCCCCCTCTCCGTTTACGAGGGCCATGGCACTGGCGCCGTTTCTGGCGTCAGCGCCAAAAATCAATATTTTTTTCAAAAATTCCAAAAATCCTCATTCTTCTCTATACATTATAAGCCAGGCCTTCTTCTTTTTCCACAAAAGGGTTTGAACCCTCAGATGTCTGAATTGAGTGGCACCATGGGGGTGATGGGCGTAACCACTGCGCCAGGGCAAATAAAATGCGACAATTTACTATTTATTGTGAGATTCCTTATGAGATCCAAAGCCTCATGTTGAGTCTATGGGGCTAACAGTAAGTTACACAAAGCTCCATGTGGCCAACCAGAAGTCGTCCTATAGGCTATACAGCATTTTATGTCTTAAGGGCCACCTGTGAGTTGTCTAAAACTATCTTAAGTGTATTGGGCAACCGGAAGTGGTCCACAGGCACTGTTTTATTCAATGGGGTCAACATAATACCCATGGGCGCCGACATGTGAGCGCGGGTGCCCTAGTTTTAAATAACTCTTCCTGAAGTCTTTGGTCCACTGACGAAACAGAGGCAGGAATTACTATGTCGAACGCTTTCCAAAAAGTCTGCAATTTTTTTTTCCATTTTTGGAGCTCTATATTTGCTACATTCAGTTTATTAGAATACTGTGTACTCATTTGATGGAATTAATCGAGAGTACATTTTGACAATGCATTTGACGATTTATCTAATTTGAATTCTTGATCGGCATCACCATCAACCATGAACCTGAACTTTAAGCTTGGCAGAAGCATCAAATGCGTCGACAGTGTGTCATTTGCGATCGATTGCGACTTTTTAAAATTACTAATTACTAGTTTACGTTGTTGAGAGCGGATCATGCGGTGTTACGGTACCTGGCTGACAAGCGTTTGAAGTGCGGCAACCAAAGTCTTGGTCTTTGGCGACGAACTCCAACGGTTTGATTCCTCGAACTTTGTGGATTGGATGCAGGTCGTATCCTGCTTGGAGTATTTCTTCTTCTTCTTGGAACTGTGTGTGGGCACGCAGGATGCCGAATCCCCCATTAAATATTCTCCAGGAGCGGACACGTGTGGAGGCCGGCCGACCAATTGCCGAGCTCGAGGTCCCGGGCAATCGTCGGCGTGTTGTTGACCCTTTCGTCCGCTCGATCGCTCACTTTCTTCGCTCCCCGTCTCATGCCTCGGGCTTTGTCATCAAATTGACTTTGTTGTTTTTTACAAATAATCTGTACATGTATGTGCGTATAAAAAATGACTCACGTCGACAGTTTGATGAGTTGTTTCCATTTTTTCATGACTATTCCTGAGGATGCCGAAAGCAACTTGCGCTAATGAGTAATGAGAATTTCTCTCTCCGACGCAGCTAGGCCTTACTGAGGGACTCTTGACGAATTTCTCTGGAAAGACAAAAGAAATAAGAAATCAACTTCTTTCACTTAAAGGGGTAGTCGTATTTCGAAAATAAATACACATTATCGAATTAAATATAAAACCTCATATGTAACGACCTCATTGGTCGTTGGAAATATATCTACAATTGTATATAAGCAATAAACATTATAGAATCCTGGAAAACAATGTCAAATGTAAGCCTACATTCCTACAATGTACATTTTACATTTTCGTCGAGGATTTTATATTGTTTATTGTTTATTTAGAAATATTTCCAACGACCAAGACTGTACTTTAGTAGTTATCGATAAGTCCGTCATCATGACGTAATGGTCGCTACGTTCGGCATTCAACGCAGTGACGTAAGCAATGCGCGCGCTTCACAAAATGCTTAAAATTCATATAAATTATTAATCAAGAAAATAATTGCATCACAGAAAATATTTCTATTGAAACGGAAATCATAACGACCTAATAATAGATCTAATATATCTAGAATAAATCCTAATAATAATTAAGTTTGCTTCTATGGTTGTACAAGTCTCACTCAAGTCACACTCAAATCAGTTAACCTAAACCACTGATTGAAAAATGAGATTTAATTTTTGTTTTTCAAGGCCATTTTGGACTGCATAATGAGGTCAGTGATGCTGGTGGGCCTCTGATGGCTGTTTTAGCCCGTTTTTTCTCTGTGCCAAACCGGAATCTTAATTTATAAATTGCTCTTGCTTCAGTCGCGGTTGAAGCGAAAGTTGGCAAAATATTTTAATTTATTTTTCTACGCAGAATTGAAAAGCAACTTTTGGAAGTGCCAAGACTGCATGTGGTCTCTTGGCCACAGTCGACAGTTGCAGTTGAGGTGAGGAAAATTTAGTCGTACACTTATGTCAGAAAAGCTAAATTGATTGCCAACAAATAATGAAGCCAGCATACGTACAGCATAACCTTAAGGCGGGTTCAGAGGAGAGCTGAAAACTTAAAAATCTGAAGCAGAAACCGAAACCAAATCGGGATTCACAAAATTCCGTTTGTTTATAGATTTTCGCTTCAGTTCACTCCACGGTTCACACGTTTCATCAACCTAGGTGACATTTTAGACATCCTTCGGAGTCGACATCGATATTTGCCGCAAAAATATATCGATGTTCTGAATCTTCACTTCTCAATGGCTGATAGACGTCACACGTGTGAGTGGAGCCATGAACCGAATTTTGCCCAGAAGCCGAAGGGGAATCTATCTACAGACGGAATCTGAAACCGAAAACTGCTTTCGGTTCAAATAGTCGGTTTCCCCTTTAGAAATGGCCGTTTCAGCTTGGCTGCGAGCGGAAGGACTGAGATTTTTAAAGCTGAAGCTGGAATTTTTCGCGCTTTCAGTTTCAGATTTTCACTTTTCCGTTCGCCTCCGAACCCACCTTAGATTTGGAAGAAAACCAGTTTAACGAAAGTTTCTCGCCGTTACATGTACCTGACTACAGCAGGCCTACACACCCGCAGATCACGCGTAATCGTTATTTATGTGTTTACATGTATTTTATAACCGCGAATCTTTCAGGGTCACCGTTATTTTTCAACGAATCCACCCGCACAGCAAGTTAATGCCCTCTATTGTACAAATGTGCAGACTGGCACCCTCGCACGCACAAAAATCTCAATAAAAATATCTAAATATAGAATATGTTTGTGTACCTGAGTTGAAGTGGGATAGCTTTTGCTTGAAACAAAGGTCCAACATGGACCTGGATCTGTACAGCAAAATCATCTCAGAGATTTGACCCCTCCGACCTCAAGTGTTATACAATGTGCATGTTGTATGTATGTTACAGTAGGCCTTCATAAAGATTCAAATATTGCCAAACAGAC
>JAQIYI010001682.1:0-11220 GCA_034700265.1 Polyzonium germanicum
ATCGTCTGATATGAGGACATCAGTCGCTGCACAGCTGTTAAATTCAAAATAAAATTAATCATAATATAGACTTTATGCATTTAATCAATTTTAAATACAACTAAGTAGGCTATAATGAAAAGGCCTAAATTTATTCGACGATCGTGGTGCGTACGTCGGTCACGGGCAGGCGGCATTCTGTAAAAATTAATGCCAAAGAATAACCTGATGGTTATCCGTTATTAATCTTTAGAAACATATAATTTGATAAAAAGAAAACTTACCAATTACCGCTAAATATACGTGTATCCTTCTCTCAAGTTCTATGCATCAAATAGCGCGCATAATTCGCAAGCAACCCAGTTATGACACAGTGGCCATGGGAGGGCGCTGATGCTGGCTTTTTGCGACCGCAGCGCCACCATGCCCGGTCTATTGAAAATGTGGAAACGTCGTTGGTGCAGGACATTGTGATTTCGTCATCGTTGTTTCTTTGATTCATTAAACTTCCCCATTTCATTCCTGAAATAAATCTACAGCATTTACAATGTACGTACGCTGATACATGAATTAAAGATGGCGGATTCCCCTTCAAATGATTGATTTTTGTAATGGCTTACAAGAATTCAATCTTCGAATCATGAAACAATCTTAAAGCGGGTTTCACATGGAGTGGTTTCTGTCGACAACTCGTCTCGTGGCCAATTTTACCAATTTGGAGTTTTTGGACGGCGATCGTGACGCTTTGCACCAATCAAATTGTGGAAAACGTAGTTTTTTGTTTCCGGTTCCACTTGTAACGCCAATAATTGGTTCTCCTTCACAGGAGAAGCGGTTGATATAACTATGCCCTGTACCCTGGAGTTTCGGAATCAAGATAAAAAAGGTGGTTCTTCCCAGAGACTATAGAATATAAAAAGACACTGCACGAGCTATTCACTACCTTTGCGGCGGTTGAAGTCAAGATAACACGGATCACGTGACTTTTGTGACGTCAGCTGAGGGACAAAAGGAGGACGCGCTGATTGGCTGCCCGTGACGTCATTTGGGCATGATGTCATCGGCAGTCAATCAGTGCGTCGCCTTTTTGTCCCCAGCTGACGTCACAGTACAAGTTATCTTGACTTCAATTATAACGCCGCGTTTGTTGTCTATTTAGGCCTATATTCTATAGTCTCTGGTTCTTCCTTCATTTTATCATTGTCGAGTGTGACCCGAAGTGTGCCTGCCCAGGGTTGCGAACTGCATGTTGTGCAGTTCAGAGCACAAGTGCTCTGTGCAGTAGGCCTAGCTATAAATTGGACAATTGTTTAATTATGATGCATTAATCACTTCGTTAAACCATAATGGTGCAATTTTGCAAATTGGCTGGGCTAGCTATGGCGAAATTACAAATGTAAAACGTTCTAAAGTTTTATCTTCGCGCATGCGCGCGTGGCTATAAAATAAAATGTCTTAACATATTTCCACTGAATTTCAATCAAGAAATTTCAATGAAAACTTAATTGTTTTCAAACGTGGGCACGCCCCTGTGTTTTGAACCAATGCTGGCCAAGGTCAATCGATTGGTTGAAGGACGGTGTGTGTTTCGCATAAAACTGTTTTAAGGTGAACCAGGCAATCAAACCACCTTGCTGCTGCCAGACGATCTAATCTATTTGCGGAATTTTTGGTTTTTCTTCTCGCCATAGGCCTAATCATATTCTAGCGGGGATACTTTGCATCTAGGAATTTGAGTTGTTGGTCTAATGTAATAACAGTGCCATGCTCTTAAAAAGGAACCTTTTCACGAAAGTCATCCGACATTCGTGCTTTCTGATTGGTCTAAATTCAAGACACACCTTGCATTGTATATAAATAGCATACGAAAGCTTAGTAGCTTTTAATGTAAATGAAAGTTGTAGGCTTAAATCTTTCATGTAAAGTTACTGTGTCCTAGAACATTGGGCAAGGAATTGAATAGCGATATATCGATTTTTCTATATATCGAAATTTAAATATCGACTATCTGACGACTTCGTCATAACAGGGTTCAATGGCAAATCGCGATTCTCGATGACGCAATAGTTTTGTGATTTTGTTACATCGTCGACTTTTCTCGACGACTTCAATGTCCAGAAACGCGCACCAGGAGCTCGATTTTCGAGTTGCTCTTACGTCACCCATTGGGCCGTATGAATAAAAATCAGTATTTCCTAAGAAGCATTCAGTTAAGAGTAACAGCATTTCCTTTGTAGTAAATAGTAAAAGTAATAGCAAAGCCTCATTTCCGTATGATTAACACTTTGCTGCTACTTTTGAGTTTGACTTATAACTTGTAAGGAAATGCTTTCAGGTAGCGCATGCGCAGAAGAGCTTTAACAGAAAAAAAAGATGGCGGCTCGCGGGCGCTCGATACAGTACCTCGAAGAGTGGTATAGATGACTGCGCGATGGACATCGAAGCCGTCTCAGGAGTCTTGCCTGCATATCGTAGTTCAGTTCAGCCACCAATCTCCGTAGAAGAACATGAAATAAGTTGGCACATGGCTGGCTTGAAATATATCAAGACCATGCTACAGATTGCAAGTATTTCCTTGCCTTTATTCATATGGCATATCGAGCATATCCTAAATGCTTGAAGCACATGCTTCAAGCAAAAGTAGCTACTTTATCTTCAAGCTGTAGCATTAGCTGATGCTTCACTTTTATTCATATCAAGTGCCAGTATTTGCTTAAAATCCATTAGCAAAAGCATATACTGGCGTTTATTCATAAGACCCATAATCTTGGAATTAAACCCATAGATGAGCATGAGTTATGTCAACCTGGACGGTCGACGCTTAAAAGGCCGTCGACCCTCGACGTTGACGTCGCAGATGTTGAGATTTGGTTTATTTGAAACTATCAATTTTATTCCAATCTAAAAAAAATTCTAAATATGCTTTAAAAATACTAAAAGCTAGTTGAGTCTGTGCTGTCAGGATCTCGTCATTCGTCTAGCAACTCGAAAAACGCGCTCCAGCAGAACGTCATTTATCTTTTGAGACATTAGTTTTATTTTTCCGGATAAGAACTTTTATTTTCCGTCAGATTTAATTTACGTTTATATGTAAACCTCGCCTAGGCCTAACCCCTATAGTATGTAGGCTACACGTGAGTGTTGCCAAGCAAGCAAACGTAGACCAAAGCTCATATTACACAGGATAAGTTATACTTAAAAATCATCGTAGCGCTAAATAATGACGTCATTTCAACTCATTTGTAAAATATCCCTTTTTCGCGTATTTGCAGAATACTTTCTAACTGGCCTAATTGTTTAGCGTTCCGTTGATTTTTACGTGTAACTTATCCTGTTTAATAAACGGGATAATGGATAATTATTATTATAAGGATGAGGATTATTATAAAGTTCTTTCTTGGAGTTGAGCAATTAGGCCTCCTAGTTCCATGCTATGAGATCGACGTCTACTTTTGCTCCAGAAATACACGTAGATCTCTTGGTAATGGTATTGATTTTTCTTTCGGAAGCTTGCATGTCAAGGCTTTATTGTGAATTCGGCAATAGCCTAGAGAATATAATGCTGAAATTTCTAGCAGTTAGTAGCGGCATAATTGAAACTTTTTTTTATCTTCTTATTAGTGACTTGCCTCGAAATGACATTGTTATACTTTTGTTGGGCGCCTAGTTTCGTGACGGTTATTTTGTAAACATGCAATCATTTACGCCCAGGCTTGTATTACGAGTATAATTCTGCATGCCTAGATGTGCCTTCGAAGTCCTAGGCCAATGCAGAATTCTAGAAAACAAGTTTTTGAATGATTTTCAATTGAAACTATTTTTTCAAGGCCATCTACAATTTTACATTTTTATAAGTTAAGTTACGTGAATGCATGTTTTTCGGTTTAATTCGAGACGATTGTACATTTTATTCGGCGAAGATAAGAGAAAAAAATGGCGACATTTTGGAACCAGACACGATGCATGACGTCACGACATATTACGAACTAACCAACGCAACGCAGGGTCTAAAGTATGCCCAAATTTTACTCTATATTGCGGTAATGTTTCTGACCGTTTCTCAGAAGAAACATGCCATGGCATTGTTTTACGCTTTGTCTTCATCAAACGCCATTTTGAATGTCGGGGCACCCCGAAGGTGCGGGTTTATTCCATTAACGACAACGTTCGAAGGCGGATATGACGTGGGTCGCGTGAAGCTCAGTTTATGTAACTCCGTTGCATGCGTCGCGATGGCTGGATGCCAACTAAGGCTAATACGCTAATGGAGCTTACATGCTTTAAGCCTATAAGTCTAGAGAACTTTGCAGGACCTACGTTAGTAACCGTATGCCCACTTTGTGTTACTCCGGTGCATGTGTCACGTTGCAAGTTTGGAACGCATGCAACGCATGCAAGGCTGTGCAAGTTCATCCAAAATAAGGAAGCAATTAGCAAGAAAAACAACCAGGAAGAGTGTCGCCATCTATTAATGACTATGTAGGCTACAACATCTGATGTTTGATGGTCATGGCCTCGTCTAACTGGCTAGACGCATTGCATGACTTCATACAACACAAGTTTCTTGACAATTTACCAACGCAGTCGCAATCGCTTGCAAACAAAAAATGGCTGCCTTTTGACGCACGGTATGACGTCGCATGCAACTGAGTAACATAAACTCAGCATGAGACGCCAGAGAGTGTCACGTGGGACGATAGTGTCACGTGGCGTGGCGCATCTCGATGAAGCAGATACATGTATACTTGTATAGTTTACCGAAAGTGAGGGGTGCCCCCATATTATTCCAAATAAATGCTAAAATATTCATTTTTATTATCGCAAAAATACCACAACGGCTCCAGTCGACAGCACCTTTTTCGAGTAGGCGTTGGAAAATAGCCAGAAATAATAATAAATAGTAATAAATAATAGTAAATAATAAATAAATAATAAATAATAGTAAATAATTAATAAATAATAAATAATAGTAAATAATAAATAAATAATAAATACTACACCATGGTAAATAATAATAATAAATAAATAGGATGCAAAGTATCAACGGACGTCCTTGTCGACGCAAATTACAGCAACATTGATCTCACAGAATGAGAAACAAATGCTTCGAGTCATATGTCGCTCGGTATCGCTCGTAAAATTCTAATTTGTTTCACTCCTGAATTCGCTCGCTGCCGCCCTCTGTCACCACCAAATCGCGACCTGACGCAGATATGAAGTTCAAAAATCGCGCATATGAGGTTAAAAAAGTGACAAAAAAACGCCCGCAATCCCGCACTCTCGCGGATATGGGATTCCCGCTTCACTTTTTATTTATTTATTACACCGATGATTTTAATGCAAATAAAATGGAGGTTATTTAAACTCTAGGGCCACATGTTGTAAAATGCACTAATGAAAAACCTACGTGGAGCCGAGTCGAGGACATCCATTATAACCATAGTCTTGACTAGCGAGCTCAAAAGACGTGACTAAACTGCAACAAAGAAACTCGACGCTAAACCCTAATTACCAACCGAGTCCAAGTAAAGTGCGTGTTAAGGGGCATAATTTACGAGCACTGGCTAACTATTTCAGCAGAAAAAAAATGCATTCCTTGGCTGTCTGGAAGAACAACAATTCAAGAGAAAATAATACCGTATATCATTTGAAATTTATTTATGTTTCATGTGAGCCATAACAGAGGCCCATGCAGTAGGTGCTATTAAACGATTTCTTCAAATTCACCCATATATTTCCAATAAAAATGTAAATTAGATTCCTGTGCAAATAGACCTACTCGAATATTTCCCCACTTATTAGAAATTTTATACCACTGTGGTTCAGTGGTTATAGTGACGAACTCTAAATCCATTCCTCCTCAGTAGCTGTGGGTTCGATTCCCGCGTTACCTCCATTTAAATTTAACCGGTTAAATATTACTCGTGGCTGGTGCGACGGGCAATATGGCCCTTTACTAGTATAATTAATAATAATAAAAAAATTTGCACCTAGGTCTAGAGAAAATATTCATGCATTGTAGAAGATTAGAAAGTTCTGATTTACTTATGGTGGGTCCAGCTCAGGGTTAATCAACTGGTAACAAAAATCCAAGTTGCAGGTCAAGTCTGGCTCTTTCCTCCTACTCATCCTATGTTATTTTGCAAAAAATAGTAGGCCTACCGGTATTTTGTTTTACCATTGATATTAATCATTTTGTCAAAATTGAAGCGCGGTTGGCTTACGTTTAAAGGAGAAGCGACACCGACTTTCAAAGCAAAAACTCATGACGAATCCATTGTCAATTCTTTGCGTTAGGACGGAGCTTCCGGCAATTGCGTCGGGCGTAATCTTGGTGGGAATCCAGCCTATGGATAGATTTTTATACGATGGCGCTTTTGGAGCCACTCAGTGCCAACAACGAAAGCTGCCCTCCAGAACATCTTCAAACAGGTTGTGGGTGCCTTGGTCTATTTTTTGCAACAAGAATTAAAGTCGTATGTTTGGGTCATTACGGCGAGGAAGTCGTTTAGTTCATTGACATTTTCCTTTAGATTTTTACACACTTTTATTATATACAATCTTCTTTAAATGTTCCCTTGATTTATACATGTATGCTCCTGGCTCGGTGTTCGCCAACTTATGACACGTCACAAAAAATTTCTTGCTTTTTACTGCGCATGTATCATGGAAGTTTTACTAAAGAACTGCCTTACTTGAGAGGAGTCTAGATGCCCAACTCGCTCGCTTGTTACCTTGTTGATTGTTCATTTCATGTTTTTTTTTTGACTTTGCCTACTTAAACCTTTTTTATACATGTACCAGGTATACATGACCAGGTATCCCTACATTGACTCATTTTGTCACTTGAGCCTCAAGTCTTGAGCAGAGCTTAGTTGGCTCATCTCAAGTCCAGTTTAATTAAAGACACGTTTTTGTTTTCTATGCTGCAACAATTAACTTGAACGTGGCTAATTTTTTCTGACATCTTAAAGGCCTCAGGTTGGTATCCCTAAGTGTTAGGGCTATAACTTGAGACAAACTAAACTAAATTCTGGTCCCAAGTCTTCTTGAGGATGTGGCTTCTTTGTTTCATGGCCGCCATTGTGCGTGAGCTCTTAATTCCACGTCACATGCGCTCGTCATTCGCAAACATGATTGGTGGCGAAGCCAGCCTTAAGTGCGCACGTGCGCAATTGCGCATTGCTCGAGCGCCATGGCGGCGCCCATTAAGTTCCGTAGTAAAAAGGCCAATAAGCTCTCTAAAAAGTTAAGACAAGTTCAAGTCTGCTCCATACTGCAGCATAGCGGACTAATTCGTGACTTTAATTAGACTAGACTTGAGTCACAAATTTAGTCAAAGCTCGGGATAGCAGCCTAAGGGAACAAAATCCGTGACTTTTGACTAGAATTTTGTTTAGTTTGTTTCAAGTACGGTACCAGCCTTAGTCTTGACATCTAATGCCTGCAAGATTCATCTGCTAAAACAATCGTCTATTTTAGGCCTACTGCAAACTGCACATAAGATTCAGGAAACAGCTTCAGTACAGAACTACAGATTCACTACTGCGTATATAGGCACGTAGCAGTAAACTAATTAAGTTTAAACTTAGTTTCATTCACATTTGAGACTAGACCTAGTGATTAGATAATTGATTTCGACTTTCGAGCTGAGGGCTCGATCCCTTTTCAAGGGCGCCAAAACTGGAGTGACGACCAATAAATAGAAATTAGTAGACCTACAATGTAAACAGTTGATTGCGCAAAAAATTTTTTTATTTTTAAGTAACGTCCTTATAATTTGATACATCCTCAATGGTACTATAGGCCTATTGATTGACGCGCGCGATCACGCGACGTAGCCTATAAACAAAAGAGATCGGCCCTTCGGCGCTCGTGTTAGGTGCGTAAGTTGTCTGAAGCAGATTATTTCAAGTAGGTCTAGTCTGGAGGCCCATTTTTTACTTGCACAGTAATGACGTCACAATCAAATATAAAAACTAATGAGTAATGATGATGCATATTTGCATATACGGTAACCAAACATCGCTTATTCTAAACAAACAGTTTTCCAATCGCGCAACTCATCGATCGACAATTAAAGCAGGCGCGCTCTCTAGCTGAATGACTTTTACGACATCTCTCTGGTATAGGGACGATGTGACGTCACATCGCACTAACGTGCCGAGGGATTATGACGTCATAATAAGGCCTTCATTGCTAATTGACCGTCTGCTACTAGCAACGAAGAAGGAAGTCGTACGTTGCTAGTAGCAGACTAATTAAACCGGTTATCTAGCAATTAGAGCCTTAAAATATGACGTCATAAGTCGTGGGCCTACAATTAGTCCCTTCCGACATATAGTGCGATGTGACGTCACATCGTTGCTAGGCTATGCCAAAGCTATTTGTCGAAAAAGTCGACCCAGGCGTAACAAAGCTGACGGTAGGTTTACCATGTTGCGCAGCGTAGCGTTGAGTAGCGTAGCGTATGTTTTTAGAGTATAACGTAGTTCGTTCGTACAATCATACGTAGACCTACGTATAGATACGTAGCAGGAATGGCGTCTACTGGCTATATAATGATCCATTACATCATTATGTTTGTTTTCGATTTGTTTCGATAAAATCAAAGTGACAGCATACCAAAAGTGACTTGGCATACCAATCAACCATCAACAACTGCCTGAGTAAATGTTTTGCACACAATGTCTAGGCCAAAATCCTCTTCCACGTGTTGAACTGATTCCATTAATAAATACAAAAGTAAATTAGAAATTATCTAAAAGTAGGCTATTGTTTTAAACACAATGCATTGTCAAATGCAACGAGATCATACTGTCGGTATCGGTAACTAAACAGCCAATATATGTATAATTGATTGATGTTTTTTATATTTTTTATTTCCTTTGTTTTACAGGAAGCCAGATGCGGATATGTTGTCCTCCTGATGGTTATTTATTGGATGATTGAGGCGATGCCACTGGCCGTGACATCATTGCTTCCCATCGCCCTATTTCCTCTCTTGGGCGTCATGAGCACCGAAAGCGTGTCCGTTACGTACTTCAAGGTACGCCAACGATATAAAACATAGTTAAATATTTAATTTACGTATTATTTTACTATATCTATTCTTACATATTGTTATTAATTATTTATTAAGGCAACCCAAATTATTTTTTTTAAGAGCATATATTATCCTTTGACTATTGCTTTCCCAATCCCCAAAAAAAAATGCTTTTAACGTTTTTTTTTGGCATGGAAAGTTATAGGTTATTTTATTTTGTTTGCAAATTTTCAAATCAAAAAAGTAAATATTAAATAGTCGGCTTAGGGTTAATCGGTTTAGATCGCTATGCTATAAGTTCTCTAGCTTAAAGAGAAATTAAACGGGACTTTGGCTGGAATCACTTTTGGCATTTACAGCTCTCTGGACTTGAAAAAATACAAAGACAGGTGGAGACTAGGCCTAAGTCATTTTTTCCATTCAGATATACTGGAGAAATGACGTCTAAAATTAGTGATTCCAACTTTACACCATCTAGGGTTGCTTTAGAAAGACAGTCTTAAGTCGCTTTCAAATTTCCATTAGAGAGTTCTTTGAATAGAGATGCCAACCTTAATATCGATCGCAGCGAATCATGCCTTAATTCGTTGAAGTTTTGATTGTTTTTCAAGACACCTTAATTGTCAAGACATATGTCTGTGACCAACGAATTATGCTTTTGGGTTACCTTATTTGTTATTGTTACATACACCATTATAATTTAATTAATTATTACATTATTATTTATTTATTTCATTTTGGAGCAGAAATTATCGTGCATGTAAGTCTAACACTTTTAATGAAAAATTGTTTTAAGAAAAACAAGTTTCGAAAGAAGTAATTTTCCATAGACTAGCTTTAATTTATGATGCTTCTGGACCTATTACAAATTGTGAAATTGATTAGTGATTGAATAAAATAAGGATGATAATAATTTAATAAAAAATAAATAATAGTTTAGGCTGATCAAACCATGATATAGTTATTGATTTTTGTAAATTATAACTGTATCTGGTAACTAATCTATGCAAATTTACGAGCACAAATACTACAAATTTAATTGCGCTGGTTTGAAATTTCAACATAAATTATTTACTTGGTATTTTCAAAAACTAACCTAGGCTAATTGGCATTACGGTCTTACGGAGGCATTTATTACATTTTGATTTTTTAACCTTTTAAGCTTAAAACCTTGTTTAAGTCAACGAATTTCGGCCGCGAATTTTTACAGTAGACACTGGACATATACAACACTGCACGAATTATTAATGCTTATTATCAATATGCCTACTCGCAAATAAAATCATTTCTTATTCAAGGTTTTCTATCATCATTAAATTACGCCCCGTAAAAGCGCGTGGTCACTGAAGCTTCAAAGTTTGAAGTTCAGTCTAGGCCTAGGTCCAAATCTATGGAATCAACAGTACAGTTGGATCTATACGATCGTTAATTTATTTCCCAATCAAAGCAGATTATTTAAAAGAAAGTGCAAAAATATTGCGATTAATTGTAAATTAGGCGACAGTAACTTTTGCACCCCGTTCGATCATGCATATCCTGAGCTGTCATGTTCAATAATTCGTCTAATTCATTAAATGTCAAATTTCATCATTTTATTTTGGCATAGGCCATACACAGTTCTGTTGCAACCGCGCTAATTATTAACAGAATTCCACTCGAGTGGACTTGGTCAAGACGGTCCAAGAGGTTTTTTCATTTTTTTTGAGATGGCGCTAAACGGAAGGATCCGCGACGCGACGGCTAGTCTGTGTGCGTGTGGCAAAAGGGGTTAAAAGAGTGAACTTGATTTGCTTTTGACACCCCGTGCACAGCCACGTCGAGATAATAAAATGCCAATCAAAAGCCCACAAATTGTTTTGGGCCTAGTTAAATTAGTAAATTAGTATGCATTAAGTTTATTGAAAGAGGCCACGTTACAACTGTTGCATTGTAAATCAGCCTTAAAATAGTAAGAGCAACAGACACTAGATTTCATTAAATTAATCCGGTGAATTTACGTTCACACGAGCCAAAAAACGGGGTAAATTTCACCCGGATAAATTGACACTGTTGTTCTACATTTACAAGTATTTATATAATATTATTAACATAAATTGTATATATTTACAAAATTACTAGCTTATGTTGATGGCGACACGCGCAAAACTTTTACACATTCCATAGCAGCGCATTAATTAAATACCCTGATACTACGC